>JAKUCV010004660.1:53046-110312 GCA_028386065.3 Turnera subulata
GTCCACCAAATCATCCCTAATAAGCTCCCAGGCCCTTTTGTAAAAGGAAAAATTGAACCCGTCTGGCCCGGGAGCCTTGTCTCCGTCACAGGCCCACACAGCGTCTTTAATTTCCTTCACCGTAAACTGATCCTCCAAAGCACTAGCCTTATCCGGCGACAATTTCTTAAACTGTAACCGCCCCAAATTAGGTCGTACACCATTCGTTGGTTGGAAGAGATTAGCAAAATAGCCTTTGGCTGCATCCTTAATCTCATTCGGTTTGTCAAGACTCACACCATTCACAGTCACTTCCCTGATGGTGTTCCTTCTGCCCCTATTACATGCAGCCGCGTGAAAGAAATTAGTATTTTTGTCCCCCAATCTGATCCAATTCAAACGAGATTTTTGTCTCCAGATACACTCCCGTTGTCTTTGTTTATGTGCTAAATCAGCTTTAAGAGCCGCAGCCGCATCTCGTTCCTGCTCTGTCAGTGCTCGACTATCCGCCAATAAGTCGAAGGAATCAATTCGCCCCTGCAGCTCCTTTATAGAGTCATCCACATGGCCAAACACCTGGACATTCCACACTTTTAGAGCACGCTTGACCACGCCAAGTTTCTTGATTAATTGGAATTTCCCTGGGAATTTGACACAAGCTTCAGACCACATAGATTTCAGAACATCATCAAAAGCAGGGGCTGAGAGCCAACAGTTCAAGAACCGAAAAGGCCTCGGACCCTAATCTTGAACTTCCTGCGACAAAATCACTGGGCAATGGTCCGAGCTCCCTTTGCTACCTGCAATCAAGTGCAGTGATGGGAATAAAATGAAGCATTCAGGGTCTACAAAAGCTCTATCAATCCTACTCGTTGATCTCAGGTTGCCCCACGTAAACCTTCTCCCCTGGAGCTCCACTTCGCATAGGTCCAAAGATGAAACAAAATTATTAAAAGCTGCAGCACCCCTTACCAACACTCTCCCGCTTGAACGGTCCTCAGATCCAAGAGTCTCGTTGAAATCACCAACAACTATGAGAGACATATTAATTCCATTTAGCAAGTCAAATAGCTCTCTCCATAACACAATCCTATCCTCCAACCCCGCAGGACCATAGACACCACATACAGCAATTGTAGTTTTCCCACAGACTACACCTGAAACAAGGATCCAACTCCTACCCTGCATCTTCCTTTCACATCTAAAAGCAGCAGTATCCCACAAGAGTGATAATCCACCTGAATTCCCACTGGATTTGACCTCCACCACCTCGTATTGACCTCTCCCCCAAAGCCTTGAATAGTCCGGATAGCTCCACCCACCACACTTTGTTTCACAAAGAAGCAAGAATACAGCCGAGAACTTACTAACCAAATCCCGTGCTTGCCTCTGCTTCTCGCAAGCAGCCATTCCCCTAATATTCCACGACACAATAGATAGCATAAAGAGAAGAAAAAACACCAACATGGCAACAAGAAATATATATCATCACATGGCTGCTCTTTTCTGATTCCATTCAACGTATTCCTTCTCAACCAGATTACCCATCACTGCTTCAACGCCGTTCAAATCTTCCCCAAAATTTAAGCCAATTTCTTGGCCTATGTTCAGCGTTTTACTAACCTCTACTGCCTTGAAGGACACCATGGGAGTGTTGATGCTCGCAGCTTGTGCCCTGGTATTGCCAACTTCAATTTCTGAGTCTTTGGTAGTGCTATCTCCTGTCTGTAAGGTTCTTATGCTACCGTAGGCAGTAACCTTCTTGATCCTCTTTATTCTAGTCTGTCTAGATTTATCCATAATCTTCCGCATATTCTGCATCCACGCTCTTAAGCTCCTATTTCCATCATCTTCACGTGACAAGGCCCGGTCCATAGAGTAATTAGAATAAACTTGATTATTGCTACTCTCCCTAATGTTATTAGGGCTATCAGACTCCCCTACTGCAGCGAAGCCCAAGGAGCTAGGGCCCAAGGACATTGGACTATTAGTACCATGCACATTCCGACCCACACAATGCAAATTTAAAGAGCCCTGGTCACTACTTCTCCTTGTGGAGCCAACACCCTTGATAACCTCAACTACATCTGTCAGAGGTTGGGGGCATGACCCATGCCGAAGCACACTTTGACAACAGTGCTCTGCAGGCTCTTGTAGGCACTTCCCCTCGATCCTTCCAACCACTTTCCCTTTATTTACTGGATTAGTTGCACGCGTGATATCCACCGGATCGTTGGACGAACCACCATCGCCACCCTCCATCGGACATCGGGACCGTTCACCTGGGCAATGGCGTCTGCTAGGGCTTCCCTTCAAACCAGAACTGGATCCCTGCCTCTCCATATGAGTTTGAATGTCCAAAGGACATAGGAACTCAAAAGGACATTGAGACTGGACCTCCTCCATCCTTATGTCATACACAATATTGTTGATCCTGGCCTGAAAAGACTTAACAATATGGCATTTGTAAGAAGTTAAAATTTGTACCTTAGCTACTGAAAGGTCATTGCTCCCCTCTAAGCCATTGTAGAGCTTAACAAAGTTGCCAACCCTAGCTGAAGCATGGCGAAAGAAATCCTCACACCACACACTAGGGGGGACACCATAGAAGTTAATCCATACAACCCTATTGTTGGCATAGTCCCCTTCTTCCCATTCCTTTAACAGTTCGAAGACCCCAGTATCCCACAACACCCTAGCTTTCAAACACGAAAGCATAGCTTCCCTGGACTCAAAGGCCACCAATACATAACTTCCTCCTAGATTCTTGACATCCACTGCACCATCAACAACCATCTTAACCTTCCTGCAAATTTCATACGATACCATGCCATCTTTTAACATGCCAAAAGCGCATGCTTTTAGTTTATCCAGGCATTTCCCGGTGGAGTTGTAGACGAGGTTGACACTGCCCCCGTCATCCCTCTTCTTCTCCAAAGGAGAACCATTTAAGTTGGAGCCAACAGCCTTCGAGAATGATAGACCAGCCTTCAAAATCCCTTCGTTGTGAATCCTACTGACTTCACCACGATTAGCAAGCACCTCCTTCCCTTTCATTTTTCTCTTCTGATTCAAAACAGTGCGTCTGGGCTTCGCAAGATTGGCACATAGCATGCCATTACTTCGCTTGTTGATTTGCTCCACTATCACCCCCATACTTCCCCTATTCTGGAACCTCACGAACCCATAGCGCACCCCATTCCAAGACAGCTTTTCTGGGATGAAGATGTCCATTACTGTTCCAAACTTAGACATCTCCCTGTAGATATCTGAAGGAACCCATCCAGAAGGGATATTTTCTAGGAAAACAGTCTTCACTCTGCCTTCCTCCTCTTCTCGCAAAATGAACTCACAAGACCACCGGGAGAAAAACATAGGCTTAAGAAGGCCTTGGTCTTCCTTCCCGTTACTACTACCATCCTTACCTCCACTACTAACACCACCTGTTCCTAATCTCTCCGTAACTCTGGAACCGCCGCCGTTTGACCATAGGCTTAACTCTAGTATTATGATGTGACACATTAATTTTTTTGGTTCCCCATTGGCTATCTGGAGTTTCGCCCCTACAAATCCGGATCTGACTAATCTAGTTTGATGTAACCCATTAATTGATCACATTATCTTTAAACTTATTCTATAAAAATATTAATTGAAATTCAAACATTTCTTAAATAAGAAAAAATTTATTTCTAATTTTATTTTCATTGTTAGTAATATGATATTCGACCTCACCTTTCATCCATCTCGACACGAGTAATCTGACTGGATGAAGCTTGCCTAAGCAGCAGGGACTTGACCTTTTCTGTCGTGTAAAATAGCTCCCGAACCTGTACTCCGGCCATGGAAAACGAACATATCTGTGTTAGATTAGCACAATTTTTTAAAAAAACATTGCTGACCGAAATTGATAAGGGATTAGTAAAAAGAATAAATAATTCATTGACAAAATAATAGCAAATTGGGGCAGAAAGACTAAAATTATGAATGTGGACAAATATAGGGGCTAGTTATATAATTAATTAACCCGTTACGCAATGAGTTCTGATTTGAAGAATAGCAACAAATAGAAAAGTCGTAATGCGTGCAAAATTTTCCTTCAATCCAAAAGTCTAGGTTCGTGCGGGACTAATGTCTTTTTTCATCCTTTTATTGGTTCATATTTTTGGAATTCACACCTATGTTGTAATTTGATTTGATTTCATCCTTCAGTTCATCTTGATTCTCCTTTTTTGGTATTTTTAATTGGATTTTGAGGAAACAATGTGTCAAGTTTTTTGGTCCTTCATTAGCAAGATGGAACCAACCTAATAGATTCAAAATAGATAACTCAATTGAACTATATTTTTTGGAACTAACAGGTGGATCCCACTCTACTTATGTCCTGTCGGAAAACTTGACAGACCATCATCTTTTACCGGGGTGTGGTTAAAAATACCAAAATAAACTTAAGGAAGAAATCAAAATCAAATTAAGAATGAATTCCAAAAATGCCAATCTAACACAAGCATGAAAAAGCTATTATTCGAGTTGCTGTGTATAGAAATTGTTGTTGGTATCGGGCCTCGTTACGAGAGTGAGAGTGGCAAAAATATTATAATTCTTAAAAAAATACTGTAATTAGTTATTGTTAGTAATCTATTTCGAAAAGTTTCACTTTGTCAGTCTAAATTCAAAGTCACATCTTCAAGATCTTTTATCTACGTACAACGTACTATAATTACTCAAAAAATTGAAATGTTTTTATCTCCAAACATTGAAATGATAAAACATCCTAGAAAAAGTTACCATTGTGTCTTCTCTCTATTCCTTTTTTTAGATTTTTACTAGAAAACTTGTTCATGCTTGGTTAGGGCTCCTTTCATCAATAAAAATAAATAAAACTTTAGAAATCCGGAAAAGAAAATAAAAAATATACATACACATGTTCGCTCAAAAGCTAGCAGCAAGTGCACAGCGTTATTATAGTAAACAAGGTCGAATCACAGGGACTGAAAAATAATATTGGCCTCAGGCTCTCGATTGATTAGACTATAATAAACAGTAAACAGTAAATAAAATCCGAGATTTGAAGGCAGTGTTTAGAATCGATAATAAACTGAATAAACAACAAGTAAATAAAAGAGAGATAAATAATATAAATTCGAAAAGAGAATAAACAAGAAATAAGTAGCAGGTATCGATGGTTTCGGGTAGAAAACACAGTGATGGGTGATCTAGGTTGTCCGGGGTTCACTACAGTGTCGCTGTCTAACTATAATTCATAACTTGGTAAATATATTTCCACTTTGAAGGGCTACCTAACCTAAAGTGTCTATAACTACTGTCACTTGTAGAAATAAACCTACCCTAGTTCTGGAACAACCCGCTTTCGTCAGTGAAGCTCTTTCCTAGGGCGCAGTGTCGCTGTGCCAGACGCTGTTATCCTCAACTAACCCTAAAGTCTCTTTCGACGATCAACAGGGGTAGAGGCTTGATATAGAACGGTCTGAGTTCTTAGTTTCTCCGTTAGGTGCGTCACTAAGGCGTCTAAGAAGTGTTTGAGGGTGATCAAGCCGCAGACACTGTTAAGCACTCTATATCAAGTCAAAGCATAACGAAATAAAGAAAATCAAGTCTGAATTATAAATCAAACATCAAGAACAGTAGCTACATCCCATAAACCTAGATAGAAGATTTAGTTCATGAAGAAGAAGAAAATAAAGAAGAAAAGTGTAATCTACATAATGCAAAATAAAACTAAAAGCTCCACTTTTCTTCCAGCCAAATTCTTGACTTTTTGTTGCTCCAAAAACTGTGAAAAGACGACAGTGTGCGCTGTAAAAAGTATGTAATTTCATGCATGGAAATCGTACAACTAGTTAAATTCTAATTCAAAAAAACAATTAAATGGCGGACAAATTTTATTTTTTTTATCCAGGCATCATTATTTAAACTCATTATCGTACTATAATTTGATTAAATTTCATTCTAGCGCTCACTCTAATTCGTTTAATTTAATATTATTTGATGGCATTTCATTTTTTTATTGACATATATCTTCTTAGAATAAGAGCACTTTAGTCTTAAATCTTTTTAAATTGCCAATTGAGTTAGGAATGTTACATATGTAGACCACATAAGTCCCAGAAACGATTTTTTTAAAAAAAAATCTCTTTGATTATTTATTAAAATTTGTTTAAATTTTATACCATGTCAAAATTAAATTTGTAAAAATTAGCATTTATGATAATATATAATTCTATTATTCTTTTTAACAAATTTTACTTCACTTTTGGCAAATGATAAATTCCTTACCAAAAAAATAACAGTGATATCAACTAAATTTTAATATTAAAATACTCTTAAGACTCAATTATTACGAATAATAAATATTTTACGACTTAATTTGAGAATGTTTAAGAGGTTTAGGATTGATTTGATAATAATCAAAAGGTTTTTAAAACTTTTTGGACTTACTTATTCGCCAATATGCATAACATTCATGAATCAGTTGGCAGTTTCAAAAAAAAAAAATAAAGACTGAAATACTCTTATTCTAGGATGACATGTCAATAAAAAATTGATATGTCATCAAATAATACTCAATTAGGCGCATTAATGTGAACATATGGATGATTTCCAATCATCACAACACAAATTAAATAACGATAATGGCTTTGTTCATTAAATGGCTTACATAATCTAACTTCTTAAAAATAAGAACCTTTTTTTCAATTTTTTAGTAGGAGAGGTTTATGTTCTCGTTAGGAACATTTCTAAGAGGTTTGTGGACTGAGCACAGAACCGTCGATCACTGCCTTACTTAATTGTAACTATAGAGAAAAGGAAAAAAAATTTATTAGAGGTACGCCAGAATTAAAGGACTTATACAGCTGACAAATATAATTAATAAAGACTTGTATGTGAACAAAAGTATTATATTCTAAATCATGGAGCACCTACGTATGACATATATCTTTACCAAGCATGGGGTCATTTTCTACTCAATTTTAACAACGAAAATAATATGAAAATTTGAATTCTCCAAGAATGAAACATATTCCATCTTACTAGCTTGTTCAATAAACACGTTAGTTTCTCCACCAAAAAAAATATATACACATGTTAGCAAGAGAATCATGCATGGTGAGTTTCAGTATTTGATCTCTACCAGTCTGACAAGTTGTCATGTTTTTGGAAGACTTAAAAGAGGTTCAAGTCAGAATTGGGTGTCGTTAACAAACTAAAATATACTAGGAATTTCCTAACTAGCTAGCCACATTAATCAAATTCGTTATGGAAAATAAGAAACAAAAAGGAAAAAAAAAAAAGTCCCACTTGGATCTTTGGTAGAATGGACTACATTACTTAACACTTGACAGTTTGACCGGTCCATTCAAATATTCACAAATTATGACTAAATTTGTCACAACCCATAGCCACAACCCATTGGAATTCAAACATTTTAATGTCTTCAGCCACCGTATTCCAGAGAACTCGCCCATGACTTTAGCAGCCCGTCGAAACCTGAATCAAATAATAGCAAGATCACTACTGCATTTCAAATTTTGCTACTTCAATATTGGACTTGCCAGGCCCTTTGTTGCACTCATATATATTACTTGCAGCCAAAGAAGCACCCAGGCAAGTTCCCTTTTGCAGCGTTTTCCTCTTATTAGTCTCACATGTTTTTGAAAATTTCAATGCCTTGCATGCCAAATTCCTTGGTCAACGAAAGCTTATATCACGCTATAGAGTACGTGCTGCCTATATATATATATATGATCGAACTTCTCCCTATGCTCCGTATCCATACACAAAACAACTGATATCTACCAGCCAAATCAACTTGATTCCTCTCACAAAGGGAACAACAAATCAGCCAACCCTTTACTAGTGAGCTATTAATTAACCATTTGAATATGGCAATCCTGCTTAAATCTCTCAGTTTCCTTCTCATTCTTCTACTAGTTATAAGCTCCATTTTCAGTGAGACCGAAGCCCGCGATCCCTTCAATATTATAGAGGGAAGAAAGTCTGCAGCCAGCAGTACTGTACTGGAGAGTTTCATTGAAGGGTTATCTCTTGGGGCCATCAAGGAGTCTGGTCCAAGTCCCGGTGTTGGCCACAAGTACACCGACAGGGAAAGTACTCTTGGAGGGATCAAGAACTCTGGTCCTAGCCCTGGCCAGGGACACAGCTATGTTACCGGCACCCACCCGTGACGCTGATGTCGATCGCCGCCGGTATTCTTTTGAAGGGATGACCATTTTGGTCCGTATATAATAGTATATCTGCAACCTATTACCTTCAAGTCATTCAAGTCATTAATTCTTTCATATGTGATGGTGGAAGTCATGCTAGTTGTGCGCGCAGGAAAGGGACATTCCATTAATTTTTATGTTTTATGTTATCTTATGGTTGTACAATCTTAGTTTATACGATGATGAGCCAAAATGGAGTTCATTATTTTATTCTGCTAGTATTTTTTTTTAATGAATTTATTCTGCTAGTGTAAAAGCTTAGGTTATTTCAGATTAAAAAAAAAAAAAACGCAGAGCTTAGGTGAGACATTTACGAATGATATATGAGCAAAGTTAAATTCTGTTTTAGACTTCTGAGGAAGAAATGTACTACAAAGGAAAATAATGTACAAAGAAAATAGACAATGATAGATGTAACGCAATTAAGATTTCAGTTTCTATCTAATTAATCAACTAAATGCATTGTTTCATAAGCAGTGTTATCAAATCCGGACCGGCCCGGACGGTCGAACCCGGTTAACCGTCACCCGGCTGGGTCTCCATTTTTTTTATCTCTTTGTTAATTTTCGGTTGAACTGCGGTTTGGCCAGTATTTACCCGAGAAAATTGCGACCCGGAGGCCTGACCGGTTCACATCTGGTCTGGGTTTAATAACATTGTTCATAGGTGTTATTACAGAAATTTTCTTCGTCCTTATTATTTTTATAATTCGAATTACCGTCACATTGCCTAACTGATATACTATTTGTTCGGTAAATCGAACAGCGAGGAATCAAATATTACCGGATCCAACTATTGATGGATGAAATGAATGGTGTTACACATTCTAAAATTTGGTTATGAAGCTAAGATTTTTAATTTAAACTGAATTGAAGGTTAAAGAATGCACAAAGACACAGAATAAAATCAATTTGAATCTTTTTTAGAAAAAAATAATTTGAATTGATCTATGTTGTTTGATTGATAATTCGTATTTGATTTCAAGAACCATATGTTATCTCTATATACAGACTCTCACAGATCTTGCGATCTTGCCCCATGGAAAGACATAAGTTGGAGATTATAGTCGTGACTCGTGATATATCTCTTCTTGGTTTTTAATGACTGGTGAATTTATTTTACTCACCATATATGTTATCGACCGTCTACCAAATAAATTTTCAGCCTAAATATTCCTCATTGGAACGCCCATTGTGATTTCACCAAGCTCTTGTTTAGGGGCAGATTGAGTGGTAGTTTATTAGTGGGTAAAAGTTGGCAATTTTCCGGTTCGATACTTACTTTTACATTTTTCATTTTGCCCCCCTCCTCCTCTCTTTTTAGTTTTTACAATTCACCAATGAGAAATTTTATGGTGGGAATTTTCCAAGTTTTATGAGAAAAAAGTTTTTTTTGTCCTTTCATTTTATCGATTTTGCATTTGTTGTCCCTCCTCGTTTAATTTCACTCATGATGTCCCTGAACTTTCAATTTACCGGGTCATGTTGTCCTTTTTACCCCCTCCAGCCGGTGGAATGTCATAGTCCTGACACGTGTCATGTGGAGCCCACAGGTCGCCCTTTTAAAATTCTTTTCCCCTAAAATTAAATTTCTAAAAATCTTTTTGCATCATTAATTAATTAATAAAAACCTAAATCTAAAAAGAAAAAACACCCCAGCCATCACACAGAACCACCACCGAACCAACTACCAACAGCATCCCCATACCCACAACTACCCACCGGTGACCGGAACACCACCACATAGCAACATCCACCACCCAGAATACCACAACCCACATCCACAACAGCATCATCGAAGACATCACAAACCATCCCAAATCCACACCCACAACAGCATCATCGAAGACATCACAAACCATCCCAAATCCACACCCGATTCAATCATAGAGCCACAACCCAAAAACACAAAATCACAACCAAGACCGATTAGTCCAATCCAACATGAATCGGGTTAGAGGAAGGGAAAGAAACTATGGAAAAGAAAGGGGTGTCGCCGGGTCTTACCCACACAACGATGCGGTCAACGACGATGAGTGACAGATTGAGGTCAGGTCTGTAGCCGGAGTGGAGACCATTGGTGAACACGACGACCGCTAAGCGCAAGAAGATCGGGGCTTCTGTGGTTCGCGCTCTACTCCTTGACGGCGGCGCGTGTTGCAGAGGAGGACTAGTAGTAGCACTACGTGAGGCAGCGCGTCACGGGCGGCAGAAGGTAGGGGAGAGGGAGAGAGTGGCTCTGCTCCTTGGTCGTCCCGCCTCGGACTGATGGCGGCCACCGCCAGAGGCGCCGCAAACACGAGATGGAGGAGAAGCAAGAGGGAGGAAGAGGAAAGAGAGATGGGAAGAAGAGGGGAGAGGAAGACGAGGAAGGCTTGGACTCGGCGTCATCGGCGGCTGAGTCGGCGACCTGGATGAGCAGCTCTCGGTCTCTACTGGTCATCACGATCACGGATTTCTCATCGCCCATCAGTTAAACGAAAACGACACCGTTGTAGCCAACTATCCACGAATCCCTAGCTGTTCGTTGGCAAGTCTCCGCCCGCAACTCCGCCCCCCACCTCACTGGGTAAGTCTTTGGATGGATAGAAGATGGAATGAAAAATAATGTTTGGGTCTTTTTCCTTCTTTTTCATTTGGGTGGGTTTTAGGATTTTTTTTTCCTTGTTGTTAATTATTCTATTTGTTTCATTGTAAACACTGATTTGTGGGAAATAAACAAAATGGCTTTGCTTCGCGCGTTTCTAATTGGAAATGGAAATACCTTTGGCTAAAAATGGGGGTAGGGTCCATGTGATGCATAAATTAATATTTATTTTTTGAAAAATTTTATAATCTAAGTAAGAATTTTAAGAAATTAAATTTAGAGAAAAGAAAACGAAAAAGAATTAAAAAATGGCAGCCCGTGACAAGTGTCGGCACCTTAGTAATCGACCTGCAATAGTGGGTAAAATGGACATGGTGACCCGGTAAATCGTAAGTTCAGGGACACCATGAGTGAAATTAAATAAAGAGGGACAACAAATGCAAAATCGACAAAGTAAAAGGACAGAAAAACTATTTACTCCAAGTTTTATTAGTTGTAAACTCCTATTTATTTTAATAATTTATCTTTGATTGTTCACTCTTTCTATTTTAATATTTATTTATTTCTTCAATTTATGAAACACCCCGACCAAAAATTTACCCATCATACAGTAAATACCTAATAACAGTGCCGACACGTGGCACAAACAGTGTATATAACAGAAAACCTGGCCCAATGGCCCAATACTAACATCATATCACCCGATTCAGGGAATACCATCAATATTAGCTCAACGGAAGCGTTTATAAACTCAATGTCAACATATGCAAAGCCCGATGCAACTAATGGATCCGAGTCCTGCCCGAGGGTACACTGTAGCTGCCGAAATGCAATCCTGATCTACCTGCAAGGACTGTGTGAGGGGTGAAACCAACCACTGTCTCACCGATAAACAAATAAACCGAAGTATACAAGCAACCATAATAACACCAAGCATCAAGTTTGGAAAATATCAGGATAACAGAAAGAATTAACAGAAATACAATACCCAACCTCAACTGAAAGATATTATACAGCAGCAGCGAAAGAGCAGTCACAAGTATAACAAAATACATTATCCTTCATGCAAGAACATCAATACTTAAAATCATATCATCGATAACAACGATGTGACTCCACAACTCCACACCTGACCGGGACACACCATGTGACCTCCTGATACTAAACTTCCAAATTAATTTAACCAAATTTTTTCAATAGAACCCCCTGTTACGAATCAGATGTTGGCCGTGCCGCGGCAAAAAGATCAACACAGGACCGTTACGGGTCCAAGGCCATTACGGGCCAAATCAAATCACAGTGTCATTACGGACCCAAACTACCGCCTGGCCGTACCATAATCCAATCGTGACAAGTGTTACCACATCTCATTTTATTTTTCTCTCTGACTTTCTCATCAACCAAATCAAAACTGAGCCAAGACCAAAGGACATCTATACTGAATCAATTTTACTTCCACTAGCTTTGTCGCGGAGTAAGCTAAGGTCGTACCTGGTTATCAACGCATTCCGGGTGCCAGATCAAAAGAGAACCCAGGGATAGACATCCCAAAATAGAATCACGGGATAGACATCCCAAAATAGAATCACAAGTAACCCGATCATGGCCACCACAAAACAGTCTCTAACCATCCGGTCGTACCTCAACTCTCCACAGGACACTTTAGTCATCATCATTCCAACAAAACTCCAATTTTACAAATCACAATTTATTTAACCTGGACTAACCCTCTGTTAATAGCCCAACAACAAACCATGACAATAACCATAAGGCTCTAATAACCCTTCAGTTCAAAATATTATTATTTCAGTATACCTTTTCAAGTTATTAACCCTAGACCATAGCTAACAGACCTACCCTCTGCTAACAGTCTATCATCATCAACAAGTCGAGACTTTTAGGTAATTCACAGAGCCCAATCACATGATCCAAACTATCAATAATAATCACAGAAGTCATATCCAATCAGCAGCTCAATCATCAGAAAGACCATATCAATATTCATAACATAATCCAACAATTCAAAATTACAACATGTACCTCAGTAGGAAATTCAACAACAAAACATACCAAGACAAATATCACAATACGGACATAAGATCAAATAGTTCGAATAATAGCTTGAGCATCACAGGCAGCATACTCGTTCCTATATATTATAGTGTGAATACCTGACCCAAAATCACTTGGGCCTATTCACCTATTCCTTACACCTTCATGAAACGCCCCGACCCATATTTACTGTACACAGTAAACACGTGTCGGAACTGTGACGACCCAACCAAAACAAGCCCAGCATACAGTGTTTACAACAGAAACCCGGGCTCAACAGCCCAAAATAAAAACATCAATAACATCATAACCGGCCCAATGGCCCAACAATAGTAAAAATAATGCACAGCGGAAGACTTAATAACTCACAAAACACTGTATGCGACACTGATGCAAACTATGGATCCAAGCCCTGTCCAAGGGATAACGCCGCAGCCTGTCTGGAATGCACAAACCTGTACAACAAATAATCCATCCTACGGGATGAAAGCCCGCAGGTGAGGGGTGAGTCCGAAGTGCTCACCGACGAAGGATAGACAATCAATATGCAACGCTAAAATTACTCAAGGTCGAAGACAGGCAAAAACCGCCAAAATAAAACAAATCAAAAGACTCAAATAAAATCCAATTTCCAATTTTATCTTTTCCGGCCCCCGTCACGGATAAGCTAGAGGTCAGACCTGGTTCTCAACATATTTCGGGTGCCAGACCAAATCAAGAGAACCCAGGGATCGACATCCCAAAAATACGAACCCAGGGATAGACATCCCAAAAATAATCACGGGATAGACATCCCAAGCATAGACATGCTTATCACAAGTAACCCAGGTCATGGCCACCACGAAACAGTCTTAAACCATCGAGTCGTACCACCACTTACCACGTGACAATTATATTATCATCAACAAAATCAAATCACAGGGATCAACATCCCTAACCAAAATACCGGGATAGACATCCCATCCAAAATCAAGGATCGACATCCTTATCACAATTTATCATTTATTTCATTATTCTTATGACCAAAGACTCGTAAATAAATATCCAAAACCCGTCGCACGGGAATAAACATCCCAAAAACCAAGTCAAAATACTGGGATAAACATCCCGACAACAATCACAACAAGTGCAACAACCAACTGAGCGATAATCATCAAACACAATAACCGAGTAATACAGGCACATATTGAAGGAAATCCATCCTCACCTTGGCCAATTACTCAACTCTGAAGGTAATGACCGGTCCAAAGCCGGCTCCTCGGGAAACTGCCCGATATCATAACCTAAACAACAAAACAATATATACACATAAATGCACATAATCGGTATGCTATGATGCCAATACTGCGAAATAACCCATCCCGGTTACATATCTTTATTATCATCTTTTACCGAAAATATTATACCGTACGTAAATCCGAATATAATTTCGGTACCATTCTTTAATTAAAACTCTTTCCAAAATATTTTCATAAAATAATATACTTTTTCCAAAATAATAATTACCATATTTTCCCAGAAAAATAATAACGTATTTACAATTTCCAGGAAATATATGTAGTATTTATCTTTTTCTAAATGTATATAATAATATTTACCAACACAAAATATAATTACCTTTAAATTTAAAAGTACATATATATATATATATATATATATTCCACAACCATAATTTTTCAGGGAAAATAATATATACATAAAATTCTCAGAAATTATTTTCATGATATATATATTTTTTTCCAATTAATAATAGTTTTTCCAAAACATAATTTAATTATTTATCAAAGTATATATATATTTAAATTATCCTCAAAATACCAGAATTTAATTGACCTTAATTTTCTCAAAGTAAATATATATTTTTTTCAAAATTAAACACCAGAATGATAAATAAATACATATATATTTATTTTGTTTTTTTTAATAAATCGGGCTGCCCAGGATCCAACCCAGGCGCGACCCGACCAAGGGAACGGGTAAAACCCGACCCACAGCCACGACCCAGAGGCAGAAACGGGTCACTAACCCTCACGCTGCAGATGGCGTGGCGGCTGCGGCGGTGCGACTCGACGAACAGGACGGCGACGGCGCCGAGGCGATACAGCAGCGGCAACTCGGCAGCCGCAGTCGTTCGTCGGGGGGACGAACTTGCTTCGTCGGCATCGAGTGGTGGCGGAGACGCAACAATGGGTAGAAGCGTCGGGGTGGCTGGCGGCGCAGGGAGGAGAAAGAAGTGGTGGTGATGGCGGCGAGTGATGGTGGCGACTGGGGAAAAAGGAAAGGGGATGGTGGTGGTGGCCGGTTGCGGTGGTTCCTTCCCCTCTCTCTTTTTTTTTCTTTTTTCTTTTTTTTTCCTTCCCGATTTCCATTTTTTTCTCCTTTTTTTTTCCCTCTCTTTTTCTTTTTCCTCTCCTTTTCTCTCTTTTTCTCTTCTTCCCCTTCTTCTGCTTCCTTTCTTCTTTTATAAACCGTGATGATACTGTGCAAGCACTGTGTGACCTGTGAATCTACAATAATGCAGCTTGTCTGCATCACGGAGCGAGTCCGGTCCGGACCAGAAAATAACTGATACCCCCTTAGTTATTTTTCGGTGTGATTTTTCCGAAAATTCCGGGACCCGAAAAATCCACGGAAAAATCTCGAGCGCGGGAAAGCCCTCGGTTTCGAAAAACGACGCTCGATTTACCTTGAATTAACTACCCAGGATTAATTCAACAGTAAATCACGGTAAAAAGACTTTTACAGTCCGGTAAAAATCCAAAATTTTTACCCGGGCTGTTACACTTCATAACTGTCATCCAAAAACTTTGGAGTCGCCACCCAAGTTTTATTAAAGGAAAAAACTCAGGAAAAACCTTCATATGACTCCGTTTAGGCGACTAGATAGCGAACCAAAGATGTTGGACCCGGGGATTCGTCATGGATGGGAAGGTGTTAGGCACCCATCCATGTTGGGGCGAAACCTTGTGCAATTGAAAGATTTTGTATGCCTTGTGCAAGTGTGCAAGTGTGAACAATGAAACACATAATAACTGAAACTAAAAAGAAAGGGGAGAAGAAGAAGATTGGGCTTGAGTTTCCACCACTAGAAACCACCTACGTACCCCGGCGACCGGGTTCAAAGCCCACGTAGTTCTTGACATGGCATCACAACAATCACATCATCATCAACATCAACATCTCAACAATAATTGGTCAGACAAAAAGGGATTAGGATTACCTCTTGTAGCCCTCCTCTAGCTCCTTGGTTTGGGTTGTACCTTCCACACAATTTCCTTCCACTTCTCAACTCAATCTTGGAGTTCTTCTCATACTCCCTTCTTACTGCCTTCAATGGATGATGCTATCCACGAAATTCTACCATAGTTTTGCCTATGGAACTATTTCTTAAGCTTGGAGAGGTAGAGCTTCTCCAAGCTTCAAAGCTTTTTGAAGAGTGTTTGTGTAATAGAATCTGTGTCCTTTGAAATGTGAGAGGAGGGACCTATTTATAGTGTTCTGGGTAGCCAAGGGGCGTGGACCAACTTAATGATCAAGGTAATGGCTAAAAATCTGGGCCCAAACCGAGTAGAATCAGATTACGAGCGAAAATCGAGGAGAAAACGCGTTTCTGGGGGTGCATGACCGCCATGGCCGGCGGTCATCCTATGGATGACAGCCAGGCCGGGCGGTCATGGGTGGAAGACCGCCCAGGCCTAGCGGTCATCCCAAGATGACCGCCCGCACCTGCGCGTCTCACCCGTTCTTTCCTTTTTCGGTCCCGATTCTCCCCTAATTCCTCCCTCATTGATCCTACCGCGTAATTAACCCCTAGACTACTCAGAATCCTCTGCTTTCTTGATTACTACTCCCCTCAATCATCTCCTAATTAACTAATTACACATTGATTCCTCATTTTAAGCCAAAATCATACCAAAAACATTCTTGCTATTAAGGAATGATTTAACTCTGATTTTCCACGAAAATCAGAGCTAAATTTGTCTGCAAGTAAGGTGTTAATGGGCTGTGCAACTCTGAAGAAAAGTTCATACCTTATTAAATTGGACCCTTATATTTATCTTCAACCCAAAAATAAATATAATGGGGTTTAATAAATAAACAAGCCCAAATTCAATAAGATAAAATATATTTTAGCAATTTAGTCCTTAACATATCTTATGATTAAATCGTCTCATTAATCCTAGGCATATAAAAGTCTTAATTACTATAATGTATAAACTCTACCAAAATTAAACCCCATTCATGCTTCAACCCAAGTCTAACTCATCAATCTTATGATTTAGACATGTCTGAAGTCTAATCTCAATATAATTTTCACAGTTCAAATTTGGGTGTTCACATATAGCAAGAATATAGTCACATAAAATGCACAACAGAATGGCATGCATGTGTTTGTAAAACGGTTATTTATAGGTTTATCCTACACTGAATCTGTTATTGTCGTTTAAGACCGTTTCTGTTAAAATACTATATCCGGTTATACTGACCATTAAATAAACTACAGTCGTCATAACTATTTCCAAAGATACAGTGTTTCTTAGAAAATAATTATTTTCTCGATAAGCAACTGATAGTTAATAAATAGGAAAATAATACCAGTAGTGAAGCCGATAAATAATGAAAATGGGTAGAATAATATAACCAATGATAAAATAATAATAATGATAATAATAATAATTCTCCACCGGGTTAGAACAAATGAAAATAATAATTTTATCTACAGAGACAAACCGTATGAACGAGTAATATTAAAATAATCCCTCAGTGACAAACCGTATGGTTATAAAAATATTCCAAAAGGTTCTTTAGGTATTTCGTTCAATAAATAACATAGAAAATATTTCCATCGACTATTAGATAAAATAATTTATCTCCCGTTAATATTATAAACAATCATAAATAATTGGCAACTGATTTAATTAATACGTAAATATTAAATAAATAATATGCCGGGTGAATAGTAATGCTTTTGTTAATTAGCAATATAAAGGAGTGATACTAAAATAATATTATAACTGAAAATTAAATTATATAACTGATAAGTAAAACTGACATAGTTTATATAAATGCTTTAAGACCGATTGATTGATTTAAATAGTACAATGCATAAAGTTTATTATCACTACTTAGTTAATATCTTTATAGGAAGGAATAATTTTATTCGATCAATAGTCAGTAATGAAGATAATAACATACCCATTATTTATATTAACTTAACTTGATAAATAAAGTATAAAATATCACGGTTGCTTCTATAAATTCGTAAGTGACCAAGATATTATTCCAAATACCATAGAATATCAATTATTTTATAATCTCGAAGAAACCATAAACAATTATTAATCAAATATGTTGGTTGAAATAATTCTTTCATTAACCCATATAATTAATTATGTCCGTTTATATCAAGCCATTAAAGAAATCGCTAACATCGTCCCGAGAACATGGGTCTTGGCACGTCCAGCCGTTTTTTCGGGTCTGTTAGTGCACCGAGCCCAAAACCGAGCCATTGATGTGAATCGGGTCCAAGAGTTTACCCAAAGAATCCTGTCATCTGAACCCGCTCACTGGAACATTGCGTGAAAATTAACCAACAACCAAGCCTCTGCGCCATGTACAGCTCCAACCTCCATTAGCACCTTCATAACAGCCACCAAAATACATTTTCCTCCACCAACACGTGCACAGAATCGTTGCGGCAAGCCTCCAATTCCCAAGCTCCACAACAACCACCATTGAGGCCTGCAACTCAGTTGAAACCAACAACTATCAAACCCACGTTTCATAGTAACAACGCTAGTACCACCAAAAACACCAAAAGCACACGCGTCCCTAACAACCATCAACCCCATCACAACAACATGCCACAATCCACAGCTCCACAAACCCGTAATCAGACAAACCCAACCACCTACAAACCCGAATCAACAAGCATCGTAGCATAATCGTCCTCCAAACCCATCAACACCGCAACTACCAAAGCACAACAACACAGCCCGCAATCAATCATCAATCAAGTACCACCATCAACCTCCCGTAATCTGCTGTAACTCACAAAACTACCCACAAAACCTCAACACCAATATCACGCGCAAACCCCAAGACATGACCCACAACCGCAAGAACCAAAACCCAATTGTGCAACCCGAAACCAAAGGCAAAGGAATGGAAGGAACTAGAGGAAATCCACTGTTATGGAGGGGAGGACGACGGATTAGAAGCGAGAGATGGTAGAAAGGAGATGGTGACGGTTTGTTGTTGGCTCGGTGATGAAGGGAAGAAGCCAAGAGGGTGGAAGGGACAGAGGGATAAGAGGAGAGGGACAAGTGATATGTGAAGCAGAGGGAGAATTGAGGAATTAATCTAAGAGAGAAGTGTAATGCGAAGGCTAAGGAGAAGAAGGCAGATGATGATGGTATGGTGGCGGCTAAAATTGGTGAGAGGAAGAGAATTATTGAGGTAATTATTGAAAGACATGATTGATTGCAAGAAGCAAAGAAAATCGTGGATAGTGGTGGTGTGTTCCGTGGAAAGGAAAAGATAAAGGGAGAGGAGAAGAAAAAGGCAGAGGGGAAAAAGGGTGAAAAGAAAGAAAGGAAGTGGGGAGGGCCGGTGTGGAGGAAAAAATCACGAGTGAGGAAGAAGTTTAATAGAAAAGGACAATATAAAGGAAAGAAAGGAGGAAAATAATGAAGAAGGATGGGAAGTTATGAAAATGACGTAATGACACAAATAATTGTCACCCATGGTCATTTAAAATCGTGGTATTATTTGGATGGATACCAAATTTTGTGTTCCAATTTAATAAGATTTTTATTTCAAAATAAAACACTTTTTTCTGCAAATCTCTTTTTAAACTAATTAGTATCAAAATAAATTTTAAAGACCTTTTGAAATAAGTAACTCGAGTAGAGAATAGATTTTCCTTGAAGAACATATATATTTAATATACTATTTCTTTTAAGATTGTATTTAGTACATCGTTAAAAATTAGTGAGTGCATTGCCGAAAATCGTCAAAATTTTCTCGAAGGTGGTAAGAATGAAATGATCCACATAAGAAAAATTATTTGGTGTGTTGGACAAGTTTTGGAAATTCTCGAAATCGGAATCCGAGGTTGGGTTAATCATTAAAAAGAATTTCCGGGGGTTAAATCTGAGTGATAAAAATTTCAAATGACAGCGGCAAAAATTTTATTAACCTCTGTAGAAGGTTAGAATGACTCGATGAAATTTTGAAATTTACCCGGGTCGTTACAGTCTTCCCTCCTTTAAGGAATTTCGTCCCCGAAAATCGCACAACAAACCACCAAACCTAGAAACCTCAATACGTATCATTATCATGATCTTCCATCATTCCACTCTTCATCAAATCAATGAAGTCCAAATTATAGTCCATGAATCACAATTAAATTCTCCAAATATATTTTTAATTTTATCTCCCGAACCATCTTGATAGTAGCCTCAAAATTTATTATTATCTAATTATCCATCTAATAACCATTCTCTTCTAAATTCACCGAAGTTGACAAAGATCATAACTTCAATGTATCACTTTTTGAATAGTTCCTCAAAAACATCCAATAGTCAAAGTCACTTTATTTAAATTTTAATAATCTCCAACCCCAAAGAATTTTCAAGAATATTTGTCTGAATCCCTCAAACTCAACTTATCACGTTATAAGCAATTACAGCACTCCAAGAACATGATTTTTTTTTTCTCCAATGTCACATGATATCATCACTTAACAGAAATCGAAACGACAAAAGTTACTTGTTTTGGCCGATTCACATGTCGAAACTTCTGAGGTATATGCACAACAAGGTAGGCTTCTTGGCAGTGAGCGATTCGAGTCTTTAGAACAGAATCTCCGATGGCAATTCATCACCAAAATCATTATAATTAAGTAAAACTTTAAAAAAAAATAATGGTTGTATCTCTTAAACATACTATGCCACCTTTTTTAAAAAAAAATTACTTTTTTAAAAACTTACAAGTTGATTAAACAATGTATTATCAACTATTGGATCACCTTTAACTAGGCGTCCAACAAATGATCGTGAAACAGGTTACCTCGATGATGATGTTCTGCAGCAAGCTGGTGTCCCTCGACTGGATCCATTATGCACCAACTATGTGAACATGCATGTATCATGTTGATCATATGGAGCAGGCTTACTATGCATAGCAAACAAACACATCAAACAGTCAAAACAGACTCCCAAGGACCTACCGCCCGCTCCGCTACCAAAATGAAACACTCCGACCAAAAATTTACCCATCATATAGTAAATACCAAATAATAGTGCCGACACGTGGCACAAACAGTGTATATAACAGAAAACCTGGCCCAATGGCCCAATACTAACATCATATCACCCGATTCTGAGAATACCATCAATATTAGCACAGCGGAAGCGATTATAAACTCAATGTCAACATATGCAAAGCCCGATGCAACTAATGGATCCGAGTCCTGCCCGAGGGTACACTGTAGCTGCCGAAATGCAATCCTGATCTACCTGCAAGGACTGTGTGAGGGGTGAGACCAACCACTGTCTCACTGATAAACAAATAAACCGAAGTATACAAGCAACCATGATAACACCAAGCATCAGGTTAGGAAAATATCAGGATAACAGAAAGAATTATTAGAAATACAATACCCAACCTCAACTGAAAGATATTATACGGCAGTAGCGAAAGAGCAGTCATAAGTATAACAAAATACATTATCCTTCTTGTAAGAACATCAATACTTAAAATCATATCATCACGAATAACATCGATAACAACGATGTGACTCCACAACTCCACACCTGACCGGGACACACCATGTGACCTCCTGATACAAAACTTCCAAATTAATTTAACCAAATTTTTCCAATAGAACCCCCTGTTACGAATCAGATGTTGGCCGTGCCGCGGCAAAAAGATCAACACAGGACCGTTACGGGTCCAAGGCCATTACGGGCCAAATCAAATCACAGTGTCATTACGGACCCAAACTACCGCCTGGTCGTACCATAATCCAATCGTGACAAGTGTTACCACATCTCATTTTATTTTTCTCTCTGACTTTCTCATCAACCAAATCAAAACTGAGCCAAGACCAAAGGACATCTATACTGAATCAATTTTACTTCCACTAGCTTTGTCGCGGAGTAAGCTAAGGTCGTACCTGGTTATCAACGCATTCCGGGTGCCAGATCAAAAGAGAACCCAGGGATAGACATCCCAAAATAGAATCACGGGATAGACATCCCAAAATAGAATCACAAGTAACCCGATCATGGCCAACACAAAATAGTCTCTAACCATCCGTTCGTACCTCAACTCTCCACAGGACACTTTAGTCATCATCATTCCAACAAAACTCCAATTTTACAAATCACAATTTATTTAACCTGGACTAACCATCTATTAATAGCCCAACAATAAACCATGACAATAACCATAAGGCTCTAATAACCCATTAGTTCAAAATATTATTATTTCAGTATACCTTTTCAAGTTATTAACCCTAGACCACAGCTAACAGACCTACCCTCTGCTAACAGTCTATCATCAACAACAAGTCAAGACTTTTAGGTAATTCACAGAGCTCAATCACACAATCCAAACTATCAATAATAATCACAGAAGTCATATCCAATCAGCAGTTCAATCATCAGAAAGACCATAACAATATTCATAACATAATCCAACAATTCAAAATTACAGCATGTACCTCAGTAGGAAATTCAACAGCAAAACATACCAAGACAAATATCACAATACGGACATAAGATCAAATAGTTCGAATAATAGCTTGAGCATCACAGGCAGCATACCGAAGTTTATAAGTTTATATCCTCACCAAGTACTCCTTGGAAGCTGATAATTGGCTGAGCCTCGTCATACTCGTTCCTATATATTATAGCAAGAATATAGTCACATAAAATGCACAACAGAATGGCATGCATGTGTTTACAAAACGGTTATTTATCGGTTTATCCTACACTGAATCCGTTATTGTCGTTTAAGACCGTTTCTATTAAAATACTGTATCCGGTTATACTGACCATTAAATAAACTACAGTCGTCATAAATATTTCCAAAGATACAGTGTTTCTTAGAAAATAATTATTTTCTCGATAAGCAACTGATAGCTAATAAATAGGGAAATAATACCAGTAGTGAAGCCGATAAATAATGAAAATGGGTAGAATAATATAAGCAATGATAAATAATAATAATGATAATAATAATAATTCTCCAACGGGTTAAAATAAATGAAAATAATGATTTTATCTATAGAGACAAACCGTATGAACGAGTAATATTAAAATAATCCCTCAAGAGACAAATCGTATGGTTATAAAAATATTCCAAAAGGCTCTTTAGGTATTTCTTTCAATAAATAACATAGAAAATATTTCCGTCGACTATTAGATAAAATAATTTATCTCCCGTTAATATTATAAACAATCATAAATAATTGTCAACTGATTTAATTAATACATAAATATTAAATAAATAATATGCCGGGTGAATAGTAATGCTTTTGTTAATTAGCAATATAAAGGAGTGATACCAAAATAATATTTTAACTGAAAATTAAATTATATAACTGATAAGTAAAACTGACATAGTTTATATAAATGCTTTAAGACCGATTGATTGATTTAAATAGTACAGTACATAAAGTTTATTATCACTACTTAGTTAATATCTTTATAGGAAGGAATAATTTTATTCGATCAATAGTCAGTAATGAAGATAATAACATACCCATTAATTATATTAACTTAACTTGATAAATAAAGTATAAAATATCACAGTTGCTTCTATAAATTCGTAAGTGACCAAGATATTATTCCAAATATCATAGAATGTCAATTATTTTATAATCTCGAAGAAACCATAAACAATTATTAATCAAATATGTTGGTTGAAATAATTCTTTCATTAACCCATATAATTAATTATGTCCGTTTATATCAAGCCATTAAAGAAATCGCTAACATCGTCCCGTGAACATAGGTCTTGGCACATCCAGCCGTTTTTTCGGGTCTGTTAGTGCACCGAGCCCAAACCCGAGCCATTGATGTGAATCGGGTCTAAGAGTTTACCCAAAGAATCCTGTCATCAGAACCCGCTCGCTGGAACATTGCCTGAAAATTAACCAACAACCAAGCCTCTGCGCCATGTACAGCTCCAACCTCCATTAGCACCTTCATAACAGCCTCCAAATTACATTTTCCTCCACCAACACACGTGCACAGAATCGTTGCGGCAAGCCTCCAATTTCCAGCTCCACAACAACCACCATTGAGGCCTGCAGCTCTACTGAAACCAACCACTATCAAACCCACGTTTCATAGTAACAACGCCAGTACCACCAAAAAACACCGAAAGCGCACCCGTCCCTAACAACCATCAACCCCATCACAACAACATGTCACATTCCACAGCTCCACAAACCCGTAATCTGACAAACCCATAGCAAGGATTTAGTAATGGATGGAACATGCAGAATGTCAAGAAACTGTAAAGATTTAGAATTTGTTGGCAAAAGTCGAGAACCAATACCCGAAATGTTCAGCTGCGCCCCATTGCCAACTTGCAGTGAGTCGGTTCCTTGATATTCCTCATATTGGTGAAACTGGGAGGGGTCAGAAGTAACATGATGGCTTGCTCCAGTGTCGGGGAACCATGTTGAAGGAGCATAAGTAGCAGGGGTAGGAGGAGCCTGATAGAGAGTGTTTGCATTAGGCTGAGAGTACCTTTGATAGCACTGTTGTGTCGTGTGCCCATTGCGGCCACAAATTTGGCAGTGAGGTTTTGAATTAGTGTTGTTCCAGGCTGGTCGCGAATCATAACCACCACGACCAACCCCTCGGCCACCACCGTTTCGGCCTCCACGACCTCGATTGCAGACCTTCCTCCACGATTCTTGCCAGTATCATTAAAACCTCCATGCTGCACAAAGTGAGCAGAGGGCACAGAGGAAGGGGGAGGAACAGCATCAGCCACGGGTACAGCAGGGGCATCAAGATTAAGGCCCTTAACAGGGTCATCATAGATGAACTCATGGCTCATCAACAAACTTTGCAATTCTGAGAATTTAACAGGTTCAATTCGGGTTTGAAGAGATGATGTTAGTGGTTTGAACTCAACCCGTAAACCACGAAAAACATATACATTAAAGTCATTAGGTTCAAGAGGCTTCCCTGATGCTGCCATTTCATCAGTAAGGCGCTTGGCGCGATTGAGATAACGCAGAGCAGATTCAGTAGGCTGCTTGTAAAGCCATAGTAATTGCCATAACACGGGTATTATTGGTAGAGGCCAGTGTTTCCTCCAAAGCAAGCCAAGCATCCCGAGAGGTTTTCTTATTAACCACTATAGAGAATACATCAAGGGTAACCGATGAGAGAAGACCCGAAAGAATGAGACTATCCTGTTGGATCCAGTGGATATAGTCAGGATTTGGTTGAGGTTGTGCATCTGCAGTCTCGGTAGGAATAAACGGTTGAGGGCATGGAAAGGAGCCATCGACATAGCCCATAACACCTTGGCCAACAAGGTAAGGCTCCATCTGTGCACACCAAAACACATAGTTAGCTCAGTTAACTTGAAAGAGATGTGATGGTGCACCTGAGTCAGAGGATTAGGAGCAGGTTCTTCTCCCATCTAGTTGAGAACCGAGCCAGTGGGTAAGTTAGAGGACGAGGCAGAGAGTTTTGAAGCAGGAGATTCAGTGTTTTTGGGATCAGCTGCCATTGAAGACTTTACTGCTCCGCTACCATATAAAATGGGTGTTTAACAATAGAAGAGATGTGATTGAATGGCACACCAACTAGTGCTCCTTCGCATGCATTATATTGACATATAAGTTGTGTTATACACGGACTATATGACTTACATGATAAGAACAATCTACTCAACAACTTACAAGATACATCTTATCATAAGTACAGCTATACACTTAATCTCAACCTAGTATCATTATCCAATAAACCCAACCACCTACAAACCCGAATCAACAAGCATCGTAGCATAATCGTCCTCGAACCCATCAACACCGCAACTACCAAAGCACAACAACACAGCCCGCAATCAATCATCAATCAAGTACCACCATCAACCTCCTGTAATCTGCTGCAACTCACAAAACTACCCACAAAGCCTCAACACCAATATCACGCACAAACCCCAAGACATGACCCACAACCGCAAGAACCAAAACCCAATTGTGCAACCCGAAACCAAAAGCAAAGGAATGGAAGGAACTAGAGGAAATCCATTGTTATGGAGGGGAGGACGACGGATTAGAAGCGAGAGATGGTAGAAAGGAGATGGTGACGGTTTGTTGTTGGCTCGGTGATGAAGGGAAGAAGCCAAGAGGGTGGAAGGGACAGAGGGATAAGAGGAGAGGGATAAGTGATATGTGAAGTAGAGGGAGAATTGAGGAATTAATCTAAGAGAGAAGTGTAATGCGAAGGCTAAGGAGAAGAAGGCAGATGATGATGGTATGGTGGCGGCTAAATTTGGTGAGAGGAGGAGAATTATTGAGGTAATTATTGAAAGACATGATTGATTGCAAGAAGCAAAGAAAATCGTGGATGGTGGTGGTGTGTTCCGTGGAAAGGAGAAGATAAAGGGAGAGGAGAAGGAAAAAGGCAGAGGGAAAAAAGGGTGAAAGGAAAGAAAGGAAGTGGAGAGGGCGGTGTGGAGGAAAAAATCACGAGTGAGGAAGAAGTTTAATAGAAAAGGACAATATAAAGGAAAGAAAGGAGGAAAATAATGAAGAAGGATGGGAAGTTATGAAAATGACGTAATGACACAAATAATTGTCACCCATGGTCATTTAAAATCGTGGTATTATTTGGATGGATACCAAATTTTGTGTTCCAATTTAATAAGATTTTTATTTCAAAATAAAACACTTTTTTTTGCAAATCTCTTTTTAAACTAATTAGTATCAAAATAAATTTCAAAGACCTTTTGAAATAAATAACTCGAGTAGAGAATAGATTTTCCTTGAAGAACATATATATTTAATATACGATTTCTTTTAAGATTGTATTTAGTACATCGTTAAAAATTAGTGAGTGCATTGCCGAAAATCGTCAAAATTTTCTCGAAGGTGATGAGAATGAAATGATCCACATAAGAAAAATTATTTGGTGTGTTGGACAAGTTTTGGAAATTCTCGAAATCGGAATCCGAGGTTGGGTTAATCATTAAAAAGAATTTCCGGGGGTTAAATCCGAGTGATAAAAATTTCAAATGACAGCAGTAAAAATTTTATGGGTAAATAGCATATATAGGGCCCGTACTATTCCAAAAGTACCGTTTAGGGGTCTGTACTATTTTCTGCCTCTTTTACGGGTCTGTACTCTTATTTATCGTCCCGTTTAGGGGTCCGGGGCAGCCCCGTAGATGACGTGGACTGCCCGGCCCGAAGGTGAGGCGCACACGCCCTTTCTTCGGTCAGATTGCAGCGTTTGAGGCGCGTGTCATGCCACGGTAGGCGAAATGTGGCATGTGGGCCCCAATGTCGCAGTTTTTTATTATTAAATAATTATTTCTAATTTTTGTAATTCAAATTTCTTTATTAAACCAAAGGGGAAATTGAAAACAACAATTGGAAAAAAATTAAACCCCACTGCCCGATCAACACCCCAAATTAAAGCCCAAATCCAACCCTCGCAAATCCTAACTCTCTCTAGACAAACAAAAATCCTAAAATTATTTCTCGTTTCTCAAAAAAAAATGGCCGGCAAAAATGTTGCTTTGTCTGCACTAATGGCAATGTTGGTGGTGAGCTCCGCCATCGCTCAACAACCATCATCTTCTCCAGCAATCTCGTCGTCCAAGCCTCCCATCACTATCACTACCCCACCTCCTGCCTCTGCTCCCACTACTCCTCAAGGCATCACCAAGACACCAACGGCCTCCCCTTCCCCATCGATGACCGTCGCAGCACCCTCTCCTACAACGTGACGACTTCTCCTCCCTCGCCAGCTCTATGGACTCCATCTGAATCTCCAGCTTCGCTTCCTCCCTCCTCGATCTCCCTGACATCGTCCCTAGCTCCTGGCCCTTCTCAGAAAGGCGACATCGTTTTGGACAAAGCCTCCAGGTCGTGGCTGCTGCTGGCCTGTTCGGCGCCGTTTTGGTGTTTTAGGAGCTAGGATGTTCCTTAATTTCCTTTTCCTCTCCCTAATCTCTGCCATCGCCTTTGTCCTCTCCCCTTCCAAACTTCGCCTTTTGTTGTTGCAATCCCTTCGAATCGTCGCTGCCAACTGAGCCACACGGATTGGGTGGAGCAATCGTGGCTGAGAATCCATGACTGTCCCTTCCCATCTTTCTTTCCCTCACCAGCCTCCTTTGCAACCACCGAGTCGCCGCCCTACAGAACACTGTTGTTGTCGGCATCATCACCTTTGCTTTAGTAATTCAATGCGTTACCAACACCACTTTCCCTTTTCCAATTTCTCTTCTTGATGGATTTGGTTGATTGAATGCGTATGGATTTGGTTGATTCAGTGTGTATTAATGATAGTTTATGGCGAGTGAATTTTCCAAAATTGTTAAAAAAAAATTAAACCTCCTTTTCTAATCAGGTGGTTTTTTTTCCTTTCTTTTTTTTAGTTTGAGTAAAAAATTTTAAAAACTAAATTTTGTATTAAAAAAATTTAAAATAATTTTTATAATAAAATATGACAGTGGGGCCCACAAGTACAACATGTGTATAACACGCGTCTCACGCGCTGCAGTCTGACCAAAAAAAGGGCGAGTGCACCTTACCTTCGGATTCGGGCAGTCCACGTCATCTACGGGCTGCCGCGGACCCCTAAACGGGACGAAAAATACAAGTACAGACCCGTAAAAGAGACAAAAAATAGTACAGACCCCTAAACGGTACTTTTGGAATAGTACGGGCCCTATATATGCTATTTACCCAAAATTTTATTAACCTCTATAGAAGGTTAGAATGACTCGGTGAAATTTTGAAATTTACCCGGGTCGTTACAATTTACCTTAAAGGTTCCTCATTCTTTTTTTAAGATTTATTTTGTTTCCTAATTTATCGTGTATTAATTAGGAAATAAATTTGCACATTCAATATATACACTTAGACGGCTTAACTATTGCTAATACAATCGAATTTAAGATCAGGTCTACAACTAATAAAACTTGGAGAGTCCCCACCATAAAATTTCTCGTTTAGCAATTTGTAAATGCTTGGAAAGTATTTCCTTTTTAATCAAAAAATAAAGTATTTCCTTCCTCTTAGAAAAAAAACTTTGACAAATAATTGTGGATGGCGGCCACAAATTCCGTTTCATGATGAGTCTCACTAAATTTGACAAAAACTATTTATTAAATTTAATAGCAAGCATCCAATTACTACCAGATTAGACTACTAATGGATCAAACGAAGGATGTATAAATTTGAATTGATATGTGTTTGATTGATAATTCTTATTGCTTTCAAGAGGCATACATAATCTATATGTAAACTCATTCAACCGTAAAATAGGTTTTGAGCCACACATTAATCAGCTTTCAAGCCCTTTAATCACTTTTTTTCTCAACATCCGCCCACCAAAATTTTGCTTCAATCATTATCCATCAAGCCGACCTTAGATAGAAAGACGGGGCTAAGCCCAAAGAACTACTCAAACAAGAGGAAATGGTAGTCTAGACTGGCCAAGGCCCACATGATTGAAAATCTTTAAACCACCCGATTGAAAATCTGAAAACCGCCCACAGGGAGAGCTATATTAGCCCAATGAGTATGCCAAACGATTGCCTTTTCCCGGAAAGTATGATGAATAAGTACCTCTCAGTCTTGGAATAAGATCCAAAATACGGTGTGCAAAACCACGAATTCGGACTGGGCCGGTATTTTTTGGCCCATATCAATTCTTTTTTTTTTTTTTTCATTAAGAGAGAAAGATTCTTTGAAGGAGAATTAGTTGGATGGATGTTAGAAAACTCATGATCCCAAATATGATTATATCTTAATTAAAATGATTGCTGACACTTCCACCAAAAAAGAACTATTTTGTTTCTGAAATGACAGAAAATAAAAAATCTACCTGCAAGGAAGTGCCAATAGCTTTACAATATAGCCACCCATCCGTTTGAATTAAAATATGAGAAAAGAGTCTATCAATAAGACAATAACTATAGCTATTGAGATCTCGTTTCCTTTTCTTGGGCGATATTATTGGTGATGTTAGTTCCAATATTCAAAACTTGACAGCGATGGCGAATTATATTATCCACAACCACAAGCCCTGTTACTATCTCAATTCAGATGTTAATGCCGGTAAGCTGAACTTTCATGGAAGCAAACAAAACAAAATGCATGACATAAGAAATTGAAGACCTCCATGTCCTGTGCATATAATTAAGAACGATGATGATCGATGCAAAATTGCAAATCAAATTCAATATTTTTGGTCCAGCAGCCCTGTTTTGATTCACACATTTCTAAGATGAAATTTCAAACCTAGGGTGATACCCAAAATTGTCTTTCTTTCCTTTAATTTTTTTCTCCATAGATATCGCCCATGTGCATTTTTTTTCTTTTCTCTTAGGTCCCCTTCTGCGAAAAAAACAAAAAGGAAGAAGAAAATAATTCATGGCTGCACGATAACTTTCCAAGTCGTCTGGTCGTGCATTTTGACACGAAAAGGGGAACCACAAGTGGGTAGTCTTCTTGCTCCAAATATACTCGACCAATTGGACTCCAGATTCTACATGAAGCTACTGTATTTGGCTCCATATCAACTCAATGTTGGCCTCTAGAAGTTTCCATGTAAGGGTATGCATTGTGTACAACTGAATTTATGGCCCGCCAAAATAAACCCAATAATTCCAAAAGAGATATATTTTCTTTCCAAGATACATGACTTCCGGAAAATTTTATTATGGGGACTCCAAGTTTGATTAGTTGTAGGACTCCTGTTTACGGTAACAAAATGTATTTAAGGGTTTATTATTTCTACGGTTTATTTATTTCTCAAATTTACCTTATGGATTCCCTCTTCTCCTCGTTGATTTATATTTTTTCGTATATTATTTAAGAAATAATTCTATACATTCAATATATATACTTAAATAGTTTAGTTATTCCTAATATAATCAAATTTAAAATCATGTCTACAACTAATCAAACTTGGGAAGTCCCACTATAAAATTTCTCCATGACTTCCATTACTTACTAATAACTAACAGCTATATATAGATCGCCACTAGGCCACCACAAAAAGGAACCTACTTATTAACAGCCATATATAGATCGCCACCGGCCACCACAAAAAGGAACCCAGCTAGCCTTTGCAAGGTGAAATCGTTTGCAATACATACCGGGCGAGCAGGACGATAACCCAAAATATTATCTTTATTTTCAATTTTTTTAACGATAACCCAAAATATTATCTTTATTTTCAATTTTTTTATCTAATTGAAGAAAAAATTTGGAGAATATTACGGTTAAATTATTTTTTTACTACTTTCTTTTTTTCAAACATATGTAACTACCTAAATTAAAAAAACAATTTGCTATTGAAGTACCATCTACTGTGTTTTTGCAATATTTGACCCTTTTGTTAGCAATTCTGTTAAAAAATTCGGTAATGTGGTAAAATTGAAAGTTATTGATTCTTAAAAGTGTTACAGATATGGAAAATGGGGTTCTTCCCTCCATACTGGACTCCCACCAAAAGATAAATTATTTTGTGTAAAATCAAATAATTAATATATTAATCCATTACTATTCTATTATAAAAAGACCATTATAGAAATATTCTATTGCAACTGTGTTTACCGTAGAATATTACAATGTTGTGTATGTGTAGTGATTATTTACTCTTTTCTTTTTTTAATTTTAAATTTTTTTAATAATTTAATTATTAGGACATTTATAATACAATAGCAATCTTTTATGGTAGTGCCAACAATCCTGAGGCTAATATAATAATTTTGGTTTTAAAAAATAAAACTTTCTATTAATGAAGGGAAAATATGAAGGAGTACATCCTATTTTTCCTGCATTTTTACGAATCATTAACTTGTAAATTTATCACCTAGCAGGAATTTGAACAGAATTGCTAATAAATGAGGTTAAATTTTAAAAAATAAAGTACGAGGTATATATGCATCCGAATTTTTTAAAATTCAAGGGTTAAATATGTTTGTAAAAGATCGGGTGGTAAAAAAGTAATTAACCCAAGAATAACATTATAAATATCGGCACTAAAATGTAACATTGGCAAATCATAACAATTATACTAACCTTAGTTAAGGACATGCACTTATGCTTACTCGCCCTTAAGTTTTATGATTAGAAAGGAAATTTTACCATTTTAATTCAGTGATTTGCATAAGTCTAATTTTTCTAACATGTATACATGATTATGTGACAGTATTAGTATTAGTTGGTGGACTAATTGCTTGGCAAATGCACGTGTTCGTTAGTTTAATGAGTAGTCCAGTTGTTTGGGATGACTTTGTACCAAATGGAGACAAACTCTCAATACTAGGCATACCTCAAAATAACAGGGCCTTCCCATTTATGGGATGACTTTATTCTTTTTTTTTATAGAAGATTTGTGTTTCATTGAAATTCAGTGTAGCATATTACCGTCCTCATGTAACAGAACCTATATTCTGGCAGGGAAACTACCTGTCCAGACCATACCAGTTTCATCTCTAAGAGTCTGCCCTGCTAATGTGTGGGCTACTCTGTTGACAGACTTAGGTATATGTCTACATATAAAAGATTCAAAAGTATTGGCTAAATTAATCACATCCCTGGTTAGAAGCCCATTAGGTGATATTTCATCAAAATACATCTGGGATACAGCCAACTGAAGAGATAAGCAGTCTGTCTCTGCAATCACTTTCTTAGCCCCCAAAAATCTGGCAAGTGAAAGACCGTCCCAAAGAGCTAATGCTTCGGTAGCAAAAGGGTCCCAAACCTGCCAACAAGGTTTAACAAAAGCCGCCCAACATCTGCCACTGCAATCTCTCAAGACACCACCACCATCTCCCTTCCCCGATTCATGGGAGAAGGCTCTATCAGTATTGAGCTTGAGCCAGTCCCTTTCGGGTGATGCCCAATTCGCAGGCACACTACATATTGGAGTAGGAACACCCCGGCAATTGTGTTCCACAAAAGAAAGCAAGCTCCTATCTGTCCTCTCGACAATCTCACCCGCCTGTCGTGGTGCTTTTCCATGGATCTCATCATTCCTATCATTCCATATCGCCCATACCATCATTAAAAATGAAGAGATATCATGTTTGGACAAGTTAGTAAGCAAATATTGAAACATCTCCTTTCCTCCTTCCCACTGATCATCATGGGTCCAATGATTCCACCTAGTTTCCTCCCATATTTCCACTGCTTTACTACATCTGAACAAGGCATGGTCCACATCTTCCCTTCCCTGCTTACACCGATCACAGTAGGGGTCCTTCATAATCTTCCTCCGAAAGAGGTTCTCCTTCGTTGGCAAGATGTTGTGCACAAGCCTCCAAGCAAAGAGTTTGATCTTATTTGGTACTCGGGCCGCCCTGATGGATTTCCAGGCAAACTGAGGGGTCGTAGTTTGGGAAGAAGACCCCCCCCCCCTCTCCCTCCCTCAACCTCCCTCTTGTAATCCATACTCGCGTGATACGCACTCCGTACCGTGAAGTGGCCCTTTCGATTGTGAAACCAACACCACTCGTCCATGACCGCTGTGTGGCTAAGAGGCAGCTTCTTTATGCACTCAACATCTGCCGGACAGAAAGACTCCCGTAACAAGGGCAGGTTCCAGCGAGTAGGGTTTGGTAATGTGAGGGAATTCACCGTCGCTTGGGGTAGGACATTCTGGCCTACTGAGATTGGTTTAAATCTCCATTTCTGGGGCAACCAGAGATCAGATTGAATCCCCTCACAGAACGCCCGTCACCAACCCTCTTATACACCCCTTTCAAGAGTGTCTCCCTTCCACCTAGTGAACTTCGCCATGTGTATGAGGGTCTGTGCTCTAAATTGGCACTTAAGAAATCAGAAAAGGGAAAATACCTTGCTTTTAGAACCCTGTTACATAGAGAGGAGGGATTTGTAAGGAGAGTCCACCCCTATTTTGCAAGAAGTGCATCATTGAAAGTTGAGAGGTCACGAAAACCCAATCCTCCGTTTGCTTTGGAGGTGCATAGAGACTGCCACTTAAGCCAGTGGATCTTCCGCTTATCTGAGCAATCTCCCCACCAAAACTTGGCCATCATGGAATTTAACTCATCACAGAGGGACTCCGGTATTTTGAAGACCGACATAGCATAAGCCGGGACAGCCTGAGCAACAACCTTGACAAGAATTTCCTTCCCGGCCTTTGAAAGTAACTTCCCCTTCCACCCTTTAATTCGACTCCATACCTTGTCTTTAATGTCCTGGAAAACTCTCCTCTTGCTTCTACCCACCATAGGAGGAAGCCCAAGATATTTCTGTTGGCATCCCTCACGAAAAACACCCAGGATAGATTTTATCCCAACCTTCAAATCATATGCACAGTTATCATTAAACTGGATAACTGACTTGTCGAGATTGACCAGCTGACCCGATAGGGCCTCATAGACATCCAACACCCTCCTAATCGCTCTGGCACTCTTCAAAGTGGCCTTAGCAAAAATCAAAGGGTCATCAGCAAATAGGAGGTGAGATATTTTTTGGGTAGCACGACAAACACCAAAAGTTTCCAGATTCCCACTCCTTTCCTCCTCTTTCAACAAGGATGATAGCAATTCAGTGCAAAGTATGAAGAAGTAAGAGGACAAGGGATCCCCTTGCCTCGATCTCCGTGATGGTAGTATGTCGCCCACAACCTCACCATTCACCTTAACAGCAAAAGAAATGGAAGACACACAGCCCATGACCTATTTTATCCACTGGCCATCAAAGCCCATAACGGTCATAGCCCCTTCTAACATGCTCCATTCAAGCCTGTCATAGGCTTTGGACATGTCTAGTTTCAAAGCCATATACCCCTCTTTTGCATCACCCCTACACTTCAGACGGTGTATCATCTCATATGCCACAAGTATATTGTCGAAAATTTGCCTTCCCGGTACAAACGCACTCTGTTTCTCGGAAATGAGAGAGCTAAGACAAGTCTTTAACCGATTTGCCAAGACCTTTGAGTATGTCTTATACATCACGTTACAGAAACTTATTGGTCTTAGTTGGCTCATCTCCTCGGGCTTTTTGCATTTTGGGATCAAGGCCAGGACACTACGGTTAACATTAGTGGGAATGGCCCCGTCCTTCATGAAAGCACGCACCATGCTGCATACGTCAGGCCCAATCTGTCTCCAGTAATTTTGGTAAAAACCCGGAGATAGGCCATCTGGGCCTGGGGATTTGGATGGGTTCATTTGGAATAAAGCCCGTTTGATCTCCTCATTTGTGACAGGTCGGATCAGCATCAAGTTCTGGTCACCACTAACTCTTCTCCCTAAGACCTGGAGATCCTGGAGGCTTACAGGGCCCCTACTAGCAGTAAAGAGGCGAGAGAAGTAAGCGCACGCAATCCTCTCCTAATCCTCCTGTCCAGTGCACTTGTACCAATCATCGTCCCTCAGGGCATCGATACTATTTCTGCATCTTCGCTGACTTGCTTTTCTGTGGAAGAAACCAGTATTCCTGTCACCTTCTCTCAACCATAATGATTTTGCCCTTTGCCTCCAGATCTGTTCTTCACGCTCTAGGAGATCATCCAACCGATGTAGCAAGAGCCTTCTTCTCTCTATATTCTCCTCCGAACTTGGTTCCCATTGTAACTCTGCAAGCTCAGAACGAATGGAAGCAATGGCAGATGGTATATCACCATATTTCCATTGATTCCACTCCCAAAGCTCCTCCTTCGTCCTTTCAACCTTAAGCTTCAGTTCTTCCCAATCACCATTTCTTAAACCCGTTTGCCAAACAGTAGAGACAACCTCTCTGTACTTTTCATCTTTTAGTCAGTGGTCTTCAAAGAAAAAGCGCTTCCTCCTCCTTCGTCTTGGTATAATCGGAGCACCCGAAAGGGCTGATAAGAATGGGGAGGTGTCAGAACTGGAGTCATTTAGGTGTCTGACTGTAGCCGTTGGGAAACAAGACCTCCAAATGGCTGAGCACAAACCTCTGTCTAGCCTTAGCTTAGTATTGCGTACCCCTCCTCTCCCATTAGACCAGGTGAAGGGGAAATCGCAATAACCCATGTCTTATAGGCCACAAACACCCACACAATCCCTAAAATCCGCCATTTGCCTCTCAAATTTTGGAGGCCTTTCATGCTTCTCACTCACCCTCATGACCTCATCGAATTCCCCAGCACAAAGCCAGAGTAAGGTATTACAATCACTAAGTCCCCTTAGTAATTCCCAGGAATGTCTCCTCTCCCTCTCCACTGGATTCCCATAGAAACCGGTAAACCTCCATCTCGTATTGCCCACATTTTCCACAACCACATCAATGTGTGAAATTGAGCAAGACAACAATGTAACATCAATATCATCCTTCCACAAGTGCCAAACCTCCTCTCCTACCTACATAGTCCACAAAAACACCATGTTGAAAATCCACCGATTGCTTGATAGCCTCAATTTCCCTGCTTTTTTTCTTTGTTTTCCTGCGGGAAAATCAAACTCGGGTGTTCACGTCTTAAAAGATCGTGAAGGGATCGAACTGCCTGGGGTTTCCCGAGTTCCCGGCAGTTCCACACTATGAGATTCATGGCTATCGGCGGGGCTAGGTCATGCCAGCCTCCATCGTTGGGTCATTCAAGCACACACCGACATCCACACATGACTCGATAGCAACATCCCTGTCCTTCTGGGTATTTTCCCCCGCCTTCTTCACCACAAAGGGATTATCAAGGGTTAATTCAAGATTGTCAAGCTGGGATGATATCACCTCAAGTAAAGCAAAAGATGCACGAGCTGCTTCTTCCCTCTCTTGGGGTTGTATTTGTCCCATCCGACTTCGTGCCAAGTTCTTGATTCTAACCCTTCGGTGGGAGGAGGATGCTTCAGGACCGTGCCCCACCATGAACACATCCTGACCATCATGGATAACAGAGAAAGACTGACTTTTTGAGGGTGTCTGGGTTAATCCTTCTAGAAGGTTCCAAGGAAAAATCCAGAATATGAGATGTAGGAGCAGGCTTGGGCTGATGAGGAGGGGGGTTTAAGCTGTCAGTTTGGGCATCAATCAGGGAGGTTGGTGGGCTCTAGGGTTGAGTAATGATGGGCGAACTTTGGAGATGCTGGGTTTGGAGGGTTGGTGTTTTATCAGTAAGGCTTTGTAGTGGGCTTGGTAGGGTTTTGGGTGTGTTGAGAGGGCTTTAAGCTTCTTTCTCTCAGGTTGGACCGTAGAGTCCCCTTCTCTTCTTTTCAAAGATCCAGACATATCACCCAATGGGAGAAGTAAAGGAAGGTGAGTACCTTTTTTTGGATTTGGTGCAGAAACGTCCCTACCCTCCTTTGGGATTCCCTCTAGAGACAGAGCCTTGACTCTCTCTACCTCTTTCATAACCTCACAGACCTCATTTTTCATTCCACAAGGATAAGGTCTTCTTGGCCTTTTGCTTCCTTCTCTACCCCCTTATGCAGAAGTGGTAACACTTCATTGAGGGCATCCACTTTCATTGGTATGCCCACCCCAAGAAATTGCATATATCAGCCAATTTTGAACGCTTCATACCCGTTACACGAAGTAAAGCTGCCAGTTGGGTATTGCTAAGGTCAGCATCATCAGCATCGTTTGACTGCTCCTGCATGGATCAACGCTCGTCTTTTCTCTTTCTCACGCGATCCCTGGCCTCAATTCCATGCGCCACCACAGCATCATCGTGTACTCTCTTCGCTGCCTCCGCTGCCCTGTCCCTGGTCCTCCACGGCTGTGAGATCAACTCTCACTCCCTTGATCTCTTCTTATGAAAAACCGGTTCAACCCTCAAGCTGTGGCCAAAAAGGATAATCTCCTTCGATACCCCAGCACACCCATCGTAAGGGCACACTTTCAGCATATGCCCAATTCGACCGCAAGCAAAGCAGTGGTCAGGGAGATTCATGTAAGTTAACTCAATCCACTGCTTGCACCCCGCAGGGTCCTCGTCATGAAAACCTGGACAGAGTGGTGTTTCGACATCCATCCTCACTTTGAATTTTAAAACATTGTTGTGACAGACACCGTTCCCCAGAGTCAGATCCACCTCCACCAGGTCTCCCAGCATACCTGCAATACACTCAGCATTGTCCCTAGTGAGCTGCTCCGGTAGGAGGCCATGGGCTAGAACCCAAAATTCAGCTGTTGAGATATCCACCGACTCCAAGGAGGATTTGGGATCCCATTCTCTCACTAGCAGTAAAAAGTCGTTCACAATCCATTGATTGTATTTCAATGCCTTGGATCTCTCATTGCTGTATTCGAAAGATAATAAAAAGGCATTCTTTACAAATGTCTTGACTTCAAGGGCCCCTTTTAGTCCCCAAAGTCTTGAAACAAACATCTGTAAGAGATGGGGCAGCATCAACTTCTCTACCAGTATCTTCCCAACAAGGACATGAGCAGTAAAGGCTTTTCCTTGCTCTGCATTCCTTGACATTCGAAGCGTACACTCCTTATATCCTTCCCCTCCATGTCCTTTACTCGTAGATCCCACCTGCATTTAAGACTGGCAGAGTTGGTTGGAATAGGGTAAGTGTATGTATGGGAATTTTGGTATGTCTTGGGGTAATAGGTCAGAAGCAGTTATTAGTGCAATGAGTGGTAAGTCTGTGTGTTAATGGGCAGTTGATGAGGCAGAGATAGGACAACAAGTACTCTAACTAGGAGGAGAGGTATCAAAAGAGGGCTGAACCCTTACAGTGCTCTCCATAGTTGAGAGGTTCTCTCCTAAACTCGAACTTGATACTCTTTTGTTTGTCAATTCAATGTTCATTATTGGGCCTAATTGGTATCCAGCTTTGGTTTACAGATGGCATTGATTTGAGAATCATTTGGGTTTGGTACAGTTGAATCTGCTTTCATCCCTCTAGTCAAACAATTCAATCACATTCACATCATAGCTTCTTCTACAGAGGGATTCACGAAAGTTGAAAGTCTTGCTACTCGTTAGAAAATCAGACAAGAAGGCTGGATGACTTTATTCTCAGAAAATGTACATTTAAGTTATTCTTGTTAGCGTTTTATAGTGAACTATAGTTACTTTGAAACTCTATAAAGTACTCTTTTTCTTTTTCTTTTGCTAGGACTTTACAGGAAGTAACCAATATATTATGGGTTTTGCGAATAAGGTATTATTCTCTGTTGACTCAATGAAGAGTTTGACATTATAATTATTGTTCCGACTAGAACTACTATCATTTATTACCATCTGCTTTTGTATACAGGACAAACACGATTCCTTGAGTCAAATAAAATCTACCAATGCCAGCCTCCTCGTGGTCGGAAAGTCATAAGACATGGACGAGTTTCACGATTTCTATCTACATTTGCACTCTCCTTGACAAAGAAGTTCACATAAATAATTTTGTAAACTTAATTCTTGATCATCAGTCACAGTACTTCCTACGTTTATGGGAGCTAATCTAATCGGTCATGGACTTCATAATTAATTCTGCCATTTTTCTAAGAAGGGTGCATGCATGGTTCAAAAAAGAAGGCCGCTCCATGCAAATCGAGACCCGTAATTGAAAATTTGAAACACAAATTGAAGACTTGGAAATCCTAGTAGAGTTGAAAAATGTTAAGGGATTAAGCTTGGTTTGGTCAGATTTTGCTTGGACCAACGAGGCCGGCTACTCCCTCTTTTCCACCTTTCTTGTGGACTCATGAACCTCCTTGGTTGCTTCCTTTCACATAAGACTTGCAAAATGACCATTTGAATGTTGAACTTCTTCTTGGCTTACTAACACTATAAATAGCATCGCATATGCACATTATTCATCATCCACCCACTTTTCATAAAATAAGCTTTGTTGACACTTGATACCCAACAAAATCTTCTGCTGCTTCACCAGAAACAAAAAAGATTCATAAAAAAATCAAAACAAAACCAGAACTAGACCCACAGTGCAGCAGAGTGACATGGCAAAAGCATTGAAGCTGTTCAGTTTCCTGTTTATCCTTTTCCTTGTATCAATAAGCTCAACAACACAGGCTCGTCCGTTCAATATCCTGAAATCCGATGTTCCCAGGATTAAGGACAAGGGATTTTTTGATGGGTTGGCCCTTGGAGCTATTAAGCAATCGGGGCCGAGCCCAGGCGCTGGCAATTCAAATTTATTTGGAGGGATTAAAGACGGTCCTAGTCCTGGAACCGGACACTAGTTCAACACCCAGCAATTGGGAGTTGATTATCCAGTCGTACTATTATTATTAAGCATGACAGTGATTAAATTATTTCTTTATCTGTTGCTTTTAGGTGCCAGGGGTAGTAGTATTTCTCTGGGATAAATGTACCTGAAATCTTTGTTATCCGCAATTAGTTTATATGCAATCTATTCTTTTATGTTCTTTTAAATAAAACTAGTTCTTCATATTGTTCTACAATCAATATAGCATGCATTTTACTACAAAGGTCTAATATTTCCTTCCTTAATCTGATCTGATGAGTGATGCTGTGTTGATTTATACCTGTCAGCTGTAATAAAGGTTGTTGCATCCAGGTCACTTGAAACACAAAGGGACTAAGATATACTTGTATCGAACAAGCAAGCTACAAATCAAATAAAGAGTCAAAGTCAAACTTGTTATAACCATGGATTTGGATTTGGTTAGTTTATGCATCCTCTTAACACCTGATTTTGCGTCGACATTTTAACTCCTTAAAACTCACCTTATTTTTTTTTGTTTTATCCATATTTGATTGTAACGATATTGTACATAGGCAATGTAAAATCACACTTAATACCGATCTCTATGAAAAACTAAAAGATAGCATCTTAATTTACTCAAAAAGATTTTTTTCTCATCTCTTGGAGGTTGGTTAAAATTAAACATGCAAATCCATACAGAAACGAATGCCCATTGAGGTACTTAATTATTTAATAATAATTCTTTAGAGTCCAAATCCGTACCGAAACTTAAAACTTCACGCAAAGTAAATCCAAGAGTCATCTACACAACAATATACCAATGCGATGAGTTCTAGGTGGGAAGAAAAAAAAAATATATAATACCGATCTCTAGAAAACTAAAAGATAGTATTATAATTTACTCAAACGATTTTTTTCTGATCCCTTGGAAGAAAAAAAAATTAACCGTACAGAAACAAATGCCCGCCCATTAAGGTACTTAATTATTTAATAATAATTCTTTAGAGTTCAAATCCATACAGAAACCTAAAACTTCATAGAAAGTAGATTCAAGAGTCACCTACACAACAATATACCAATGCGATGAGTTCTAGGTAGGAAGAAAAAAAAATATAATACCGATCTCTAGGAAAAACTAAAAGATAACATCATAATTTACTCAAACGATTTTTTTCTCATCTTTTGGAGGTTGGTTTTTGTGTCAATATTTTGATAATTAAAAATAATCAGTTGGAAAGTGTGACTTTTTTTAGGAAGAAACAAAAAAGATTCACGGTGACATGCAGAATAATCTAGTGTGTTGGGCCAATAGTTTTAGTAACTTGTTTTAATTGTCATCCAATTTAATAGCTTTTCTAATAATAATTTTGGTCATTGATTTGCACGGAAAAATGAGTTTAAACCTTATCAAGGATAATTGAAGGTTTAGTTTAATAAGAGCATAATTCACCTACAAACCTCCACATTGCAATAAAAAAAAAACTCAAAAATCTTATGTCTCAAAACTTAGTGGGAGGGATAGCCTCCATATGATAATAAAAAATATCAAAAATTCTTATATGCCAAAACGTGGTGAGGGTAATAAATATATAATAGATATAATAGATTCAAAACCCATTTGGTGCCATTTTCCAAAAATTTATTTTTCTACCGAGAAATTTTGTCATAGAAAGCGTTAAATCGGTTAGTTTTTTTTTTTGAAAAAATAAATATGTTAGTAGTACTAGTGTTAATACGAATTAACAAAATGCTAGCCTTAATAAGGAGTCCAACAATAAATAAAAAGCAAAAAACACCCGGGATTAGAAATTTAGAAGAAAGGAAGGAGGGTAAAAAATCGAAGGCAGGGAGGTCCAAACAGAAAAAAAAATAAAATAAAAAACCAAATCCATATCTTTTCCCTTTTTCATTTTTTTTTTTTCAAACTTGCAATTGAAAAATTGACACTCCCTCCCAGGAGGACCAGCGCCAATCCGTCTCACTAAACTCACCACCAGAGAGAAAGAAAGAGTCCACAACTATCTCCCTCTCTTGATCTCGATCTGAAGGAAGAAAGAAACCGAAATGGGGAGCTCCTCCAAAGACGACTCCGGCAGCGACGGAGACGCCTCCAGCGGCGACGCTCCTCCTTCCAATTCCAACCTCTTCTCCGAGGGCGAGCGCGTCCTCGCTTATCACGGCCCCCGCATCTACGAAGCCAAGGCATCTCTCTTTCTTTCTCTCTCCTTATTTCTTCACGTCTTCCTGCCCTACTTGACCTCACTGCCTCTACTTCTACTGAGAGCTTTTTTTAGTTTCATTTCTTTATAAATCTTTTCTTTGTTTCTTTCGTGGTTTCTTTTTGTTCAACTTCCGCTGCTTAATTTTGGTTTATTTACTTATGTTCCGTTTGGTTATTGAGAGCTAAGATTAAACTTGAAACCGAGACTGTCAATCTAGGTTTGCGGCCAGTTAAATCTGGTTTAGGGGAGTCGAATTGTGAGAATTAGGGTTTTAGCGAGTTTATTGTTTCTAGTCATGTGTCGTTTTGCATTGTAGTAACAGTTCATTGCGGATTTCAACTGCTTCCTAGTTGTGGCATTTGGTATAATTTGACTCTCCATGAATTTGATGTGTCGCGTCATCTTTCCTTGAAAAATTCTGTCACCTACGGTTGTAATACGGGGAAGAGTTGCAAAAGTATCTACAGTTCTTAACTCATACACTGTCCTTCAGTCCAGATTTTCTGCACTTTAATCAATTATCGTATAGGACAAATTGTAGACACGGTTTCGATTTCCCAGGATGCTATTTGCTTTTGCTTAGGTGCAGTGTGATATTTTTCCAATAAACCCAATCTTGTAGTCTCCTGCTACATTTTCTTACTTCCTTTCATGTTCAATTTTACACCAAGAGCTTTTTGTATGGCGTTCATCGAGATGCCGTTTAACTCGCTGTCTAATACTGTATGCTATTAAATTTTAGGTCCAAAAAGCTGAGCTGCGTAAAAAGGAATGGAGATACTTTGTTCACTACCTTGTAAGCTCCGCTCTGAGCTTTCTTATTTTCTCTCTTTTTTTTTTTCCTGTCCATGACTAACCCAATATCGGTCTGGCAGACAGTTAAGGATATTAGAACAACTGAATATGTTACATTACTGACTTTCTACTGTACCTAATGGTGTGCCTTTTTCTATTCTGCAGGGTTGGAATAAAAAGTGAGTATGCATTATGCCCCATCTTCCGTTCTTTATCTTTCAGGGTGAGTTTTTGGAATTAGTAAGACACAGAGTGCAATATCTGTGACCTATTGTTCCCGTCTTCCCATTTTCTCCATTCAAATTTCTATTGGTTCAAACATTGTATCCTGTAGTGACTTCTGCTGCAGATTTTATCATCTGAATTTATATGAAGTGTCTATTTTGATCATCGCTTAAGGCATTATATTAAAGTAGTATTAGATGTTCAATACGGCAGATCCATAGGCATTGATTCAACAAGACTTTAAGTTGAATATGTATTCCTTGCCTGCATCCTTTCCTCTCCTTTTGGATGTCTTTACTGCTGAATTCTTATCCTTCATACAACCCATGCTTTACCCTATTGATTGGACCTTCAACCTGCATATATTTCTCATTGTAGAACCAGTCCCTTCTCTGGTTTGGCACTTTCTGTAACAACCTTCTGCAACGTAATCTATTTGTTTGTGATTACTAGTACAAAAGTCCCGATGTTTTCCTATTGATGCTAAAATGATTTTGATTTTGTGTTTTGAGTGAACCATCACAATGTCTGCTTTTTGAGAAACAGTAGATAAGTCATGTGTTGTGAAAGACATGCTCAGGCTCACAAGGATGCTAGTGTCTGAGCTGTCTTCTTATCAATATGAGCTTCTAAATTGATAGGACAAGGAGACAAGGAGCTAAATTTACTACCAAGAGCGATATACCTGAGCTTGTTCTGTTTCTCAGCAGGCTTTTGGATTGATGGAAATGCTCTTGTAGCATAGTTTTTAATTTATCAGAGGTATACATTTAAACAATATTTACAGCGGCAAGCATCTTCTGAAATTTACGCAAGAAAACTGAAAGGTTTAAAAAATCTTCTGCATTTTGTGCTGCAAAAATTTTCTTTCATTAATAAGTATGCTCTTTTTCAATGAGGGATACAGAAATCATTACAGTCGCTTGGACATATTGCTAACAGTTGGGACGAATGGGTAGGCGCGGATCGACTACTGAAGCATACTGAAGAGAATGTCATGAAGCAACAGGTCCTTGAGAAAAAACAGGGACCTGACAAGAATTCAAAGCTTGGACGTTCTTCTCAAGCTAAGCCAAAAGCTTCTTCAGGTGGGCTTTTCTTTCTGTGATTTCAAGAAATGATGTTTTGAAGTAGAAATACTAATTTTATTTGTTGCTTTTGTTTGGTACGTGCATGTCTTGCGGCTTAATTTCTCTGATATAAGCTTGAAAACACCCTTGATCATTCATTGATTTGTTCCTGAAGTCATTGGTATGAGAAATCGGTAGGGCATCTCTTCAAACCAATGTAGGAACTTTTAAACTGAAGAGGTATGTAATGATTCAAAGCATTAGCTCCTCCCAGTTCAAGTCCTTTATGAATTCGTGCAAATGAGCCAGTTAAGTTTTTGGCAGGTACTGCCAGCAAGTAAATGCAGCTAACATTTGTAAAATTGTTGGCATAAGAATGGCCTTAGAAGTTGAACCAATTGGCATGGCTTTGTTCCTTCATTGATATTTGAGGCCTTGCCTCAAGGATTGTCCAAAATTCTATCAATTAACAGAGGAAAGTCGCAGATATTTGTGTGTCAATGATGTATGGGAATTGCAGGTTCACAAACACCAGTTGGACCATCTTTTCTATGAATATTCAATTTTCTTTTAATACCCTCCTGTGATCTTTTAATTGAATGAAACATCCTCTTCTATTTAGTTGTCTGCATCTAGTCCTGTTTAACTGTTTCAAAGTTATTTATTTGTTAACTTTTATGGACGGCTAAAGTTTGCTTCAGGAGTATGATCATTTTACATTTGCTGATTTGATTTGTTTTAAACCTTCCTTTTCTAATTCAAATGCTAACTGAAACTTTGATGTAGAAAAATGCTATCTAATTGTGTTTAGTTTACACTTTTATATCTTAAACAAATATGATATGCACTAGGAAGTGCAGTCTATTATTATTGACTATTATTTTCATTTTACCTATATTTCTTGCTTTTGTTTTGCAGATTCTAAGGCGGACAAGGAGGAAACCAAAAATGGTTTGTATGCTTACATCTCCCTACACTGTCATCAGTTTTCCTCTGCATAGTTCCCAGATATTAGTATTTTAGTGTTCATTGTTATTATTCTTCTTACATCTGGTTGTGATTCGTCATTAATTTGCTTTTATAGTGGTCATATCATATGTGTCCTGATGAATTCAGCTGTCCTACAAAAATGGGGTACACGTAATACTAAGTTTTCTAGATGAAGAATGTGTTTTTTCCTAGCATCATCCTGTTCCACTTTATGCCATCATGTGCTGTATAATGCATCTGGGTTGATTTATTTAAGAAACATTCTTATTGTAAGTTATCAAAAGTAAACTCATGGGCAGAATGGTTTGCTGATTGATGCCTCTTGGACTCTTTTAGTGTTTATTGGTTCCTGTGCCAAGTTTTTATGTCTTACTGGCTAACTTATATATGTATGTGGGAAAGAACTTTGATTTTAAAGTGTCCAATACTTTGCAGCGCCAAAAGGGAAGAAGCGTAAGAGTGACTCAGGTACCGAGGTATGATAGTTATACTGGTTGATATACGTTACTGTCATCAGATTTTTTCCTGGCCTCTTTTTTATCAATTATTTTAGTTCATTTTGTCATTTTGCAATTCAAGAACAAGATACACATATGCATATATATCCTTACTCTCAGAACCTTTGTTTCAGAACTCTCACCTTCCTATTTGATCTCATTAAGCGTTTGCAATCATTACTGTTTATGATTTGGTTCAAATTGTCAGAAGGATAATTTGGCCCTGGAAAAGCTTGTCAAGATCCAGATTCCACCAGCACTGAAAAAACAACTCGTGGATGATTGGGAATTTGTCTCCCAACAGGATAAGGTAGCAACATACAAACCTGCTCATGCATGAAGCCATGTAAATGAAAAATATACCTACATGACAGTAGGAATCATTTATTGCTTTTTGCTGGGGCATTGGTAAAATCAAATAATTTTAATTTGGATTAGTCTCTGTGGAAAAGCTATATTGTGGGAATTGAGATTTTGCCGAACTTGATGGTTATACTTTTAATTCTTTTCTCATGATTCTAACTCTGTGTGTTGGAAGAAAGAATTGTATCATAGAGTAATTCAGCCATCTAGGTTGTGTCAGAAGAAGAGTTTTTTTAGGTAAATTTATTCCTTGTAAGGAAGCCTTTGGATATAATCTTTTTTTCCTATAAGTCTAACCACAGGTTTTCTTACTTTCCTCCTGTTTTATGCTTGAATGGTTTTTTGGTTATAACTTGTCATGTCCTCTCATAGATACATTAGTGGTTTGCCTATTGTGGTGTAGACCTTGCTGTAAATATCCTCTCTTTTTGCTAAATTTGTAAATCCTACATGTATTGTGCACTTATGTCTCGTGTTCTAGTGCATCACTACCAACACTGACTTGAAGGTGGTTTTGGTCATTGAAGACCAACATTTTGTTTCAACTTTTATCCCAAAAATGTTTAGCATCTGTGACACAAGGTCTTGAATAGTGAAATATGGGGTTCAAATTTTTATCAGTGTCTTGAAGAAATTAGAAAAGACCTACTGCCCTTAGTTATTGGTTATTCGCACATTCAGTTTCCTTCAATACTGTTTCTTAACCTCCAAGTTCATTTGTATTTGCATTTTGCAAGTTTCTTCTACTACGTGATAGTTCTTTCATTATCTGGATAGAGTTGGAGATCAGGTAGTCCTAATGTGTGATGATAATGGTTGACTATTGACTATTTATCTTTTTCAGGATGATTTATTATGCTGTGATAAATATATAGCTTCTACTTAATTACTTGTTAATACTTTGGAATCTCTTTTCTTCTGCAGCTTGTTAAACTTCCGCGATCACCAAATGTGGATGATATTTTGACAAAGTATCTAGAATTTGTATCAAAGAAGGACGGCATGTAAGCTTTACTCTAGCTTCTATTGAAATTGCACTTTTGGCACCAGCTCTTCGTGTTAATTAATAGTAATTTACGTGAAAAGTTACCTTCCCTAAAGGTCTATGACCCTCCAACTTCAAAAGATTTCTTCATCGTCATTTTATGTCCTGAAATAAGGCAAAGTTTCATACTCGTTTTAAAAACAAAAGAATTTTCTCTAAATTTTCTATAGATGGCAGACTGATTTCCTAAACAATAACCTTTTTTGCCTAGGTAAAAGAATTTAAAAAGATATAGATACTATGGCAATTGCCCATCCTGCAGAGGAACCTGATTCATGTGGATTTAGGAAATATTTCCTAAAATATTTCTGGAAAATGAAAGTCGGAGGAAGATCCAAGAAAATGATTCAAATGTTTAATTTAATGGTCTATATGGTTAATTTGGATGGCCAGAATTGTGGATTGAGATCAGAGTAGTTGTACACTGATGCTGATATGTCTTCCTAGGTTCAAAGGGTTTTTTTTTTTTGAAACATGCACACTTGAGCAACATGTAATATGGGAGAAAAAAATGATTGTTGTCTAATGTTAGGATCAGACAAATTGTCTTCACGACATTGCACTGGTCAACCAACCTACTGTCTACTTCTGTTCATTTTGATTTTTTCCAGGTGTTTCAGCCTGGAATTTGAGTTTCCGCTTACATGTCAAGATGCCAGTTTAGTACAGCCTAAGGACTTCGCTTACATTGGCAATCTCTTTCCCCCTAATTTGACATTTGAGTGGGTGGCATTTTCATGTATTCTGTTTCTTGGATATAGGATGACTGATTCAATAGGAGAAATTCTGAAGGGCATACGATGCTACTTTGACAAAGCATTGCCAGCAATGCTCCTTTACAAAAAAGAGCGTCAACAGTATCAGGACATTGTAAAAAATGATGTCTCTCCATCAACTATATATGGTGCTGAACATTTGCTGCGTCTGTTTGGTAAGACCAGAGCTGAATGCTTGTGCTTTTAGCGACTAAGGGATATTGCTTTCACATTTGTTTGATTCTCGTATTCTTTCCACTGGAAGAATACCTTTGACCACTAGTGTTTGATGATAAAATGATGCTGCCTATAGTCAAGTTGCACTGTGTCAGTATATTCATTTTGATTTCTGGTGTCTCATTCAGAAATCAGCATTACTTCTTACATAATTTAATTTTTTTTCCCCAATTTTAGTTTTGCCATTATACTGAAGACACCTTGTTCCTTTCTGAAACTCTCTGTCATTGCTTCTTTGCAAATTGATTTATGGAAAGCTTCGTTCCACTATGTTCTGGTATCCTGCATTTCTGAGCTTGCATGTTTTAGTTTTGCAGCATCTGATAGATGATTTTTCCATGACTGATCTCCCACGTTCATTTGTTAAAACTCTTAGGATACAAATCTTAAATTGCTCCTTGAAATTTCTACAAACCTTTATATAATCAATTCTTTGTTTCTTCTGGCAGTGAAATGATGTCTTTTACACCTTTTATCATAATCCTGATATTTTTTATGAAACTTGTGTTTCTTTTTGGGGAAATTTTGTAAAACTTGGGTTTTTTTTGGTGAAATCTTGTGAAACTTGGTTGACTTGGTTGCACTTGGAAGTAAATTTCGTCCTTGCCATTCTAACATGTAATTGATTTAATTTTTGGAATCAGGAGCCAAGCATACTTTTATTATGTATCGAAATATATTATTTTATTACTACCTTAAACTGTAGAAATGTTTGCCTTATTTAACATGTCTCTTTGCAGTCAAGTTACCTGAGCTACTGGCCTATGTCAATGTTGAGGAGGAGACGTTAACTCGCTTGCAGCAGAAATTACTTGACTTCCTCAAGTATGAGCTTGACCCTGGCATACATATATGCTCTTTTATTAATCTATTAAAGAAATCTTTGTTAGGCTGAACAATAGATTCTATTAAGTATATGCATCTCTGTATTAGCATATTCTATTTTGCCTCATGTCTTGTTTGCCCGTCAAATAAAAAAGAATGAACGGACTATACAGCAACTTTGAAACCAATCTCTTACCATAAGGTGAAATATACTTGAGTTTAGAACCTGGCTCTTTGAAAAGCAAATTTAAGACCCTCATAAAAAACAAATTTTCAGAATAAAGGGATTCTTTTCTGCAGAAAACTTAATCCACAACTTAATTGTTCTGTCAGAGAAAAATAAGAAACTTGATGATACTATTAATTTTAAGGGGGAACAGCTCTTTATCATCATTGTCATGTTTTGTTTGTTGGAAATGTGATTGTCATGCCCATGTAAACCAAAATTGCAAGTCATTTGTCTTTCTTTTATGTTTCTTGTTTTCTGCGAGATACTATCTTCGGTTAGTCTATGTTGATATTTGGATAAAAAATGTTTGGTAATTTCACAAACCATCTTGCAAATAATTGTACATGAATAATATATCCTATATTAGTTACATCTATCTCTGATAGATAGGTACATACTCTTTTTCAGATTTTGTAATACCTTCGATTTTCATCGTTTGAATTTGTCATGTGGGCAAAATATTAACCTTAATCCCCTTGGTAGATTTTTGCAGAAGAATCAAAGTACTTTCTTCCTTTCATCTTATGATGGATCTAAAGTTTCTGAAGGCAAAGGGAAAGGGAAAGATCAATAAGAAAGAACAAATTGCTCTATCTCATCTGGTAGTATCGCTAATGTTGATGAAGACTGCGGTAGGGCACCAGGACCATATTGGTACATCTTCTGACCTACCTAGCAGGGATGGGGCATCCGGTTGTTGTTGTAACATTAGCATTTGTAATTCTTTGTAATTCCTCTGGAAATTTAGGGGTGTTCGATGATGGTAATACATCCTGGACTTTTAACTTCTTGCTGCCAATTCTTAACCTTGCTTACACGGTAGAAACAATCATGAGGTGGAGAACTAGTACAGTAGATTGTCAGGAGATTTGGTGGCCCTAGGATGCAACTCTCTGTCCGTACTTGAGCTGGAATATCTAGTGTCCAAAATTTAAATGTTGTTCAAGATATTTGGAAACAAGTGAAATTGAGCATAACATAGTTAACAGTTGGAAATATTCGAAATACAAGCTGATAATGCCTGCAGCCTGCTCAAAATGTTTGTTAACCCCAGTTTGCCTAAAGTCTATTATATTTTTGCACTTTTAACTCTTGGTGGCATTGCAAAAATTACATTATCTTTGGGTTATGTAATCCATTACTTTTAGTTAAGGGTGTCAGCTTAACGAAGATTTTGGTAGACCTACGGAACCTTTACAAAGTATTGTTATCTATTGAATTTTGCCAGAAGGTAAGATGATTGAAAGTATCGTTAAATATGCACTCTGGACGTCTGATTCTTGAAGTTGTTCTTTGCATTCATTTATTTGGTGATTTGAAACTGGAGAACACTAGAACTGAATGACTGGCATACCACAACGAGTATGTTGCTAGTAAAAAGTTTGATAACGAACATATCAGACCAGGAGAAAAAGTTGATAATGCAAGGGAGAATGGGGATGAGCCCAATCATTCGAGGTTGCTGCCTGCCACATCAAGCACGAACCTATACCTCACATCATTTCTTTCCATTCTTTCAAATGCTTTGTTCACGTAATCCATCTTCACCACCTCTATCATTGATGTCAGACCCTTCTTCGCCCAGAAATCCAGCAATTCCTGCGTGTCTTCGATGCTTCCAATGAAGCTTCCACTAATTGTTTTCTTCCCTAAATGGAACCACAAAATGAAGCCAGGGTAAGTATATGCATCGAAAATGCCTCAGATTTATACATACGAAGGCAAGAGAAAAAGGTACCAGTAATTATTTGACTTGCAATAAACTGCAAAGGATTTGGAGGAGCTCCAACTATGATAAGCTTCCCATTAGGCTTGAGAAATGAGAGATAGGTTTCCAAGGGGTGCACAACAGGCACCGTATCCAGAATATAGTCGAGGCTGTTTGTGGCCTTCTCGACCTCTTCTACATCGGAACTTACAAGAAAAGCATCTGCGCCCAAATGCTTCAGAGCTTCTTCCCTTTTCTTGTCAGAAGAGCTGATCACTGTCACATGATGCCCCATTGCTTTGGCAATTAGAACACCCATGTGTCCAACTCCACCTAACCCAAGAATTCCTGCTTTCAGAGGCTCATTACAACCAGAAAATTGTCGAAGTGGACTGTAAGCTGTCACCCCTGCACACAGTAGTGCTGCTGCTTGTTCTGGTGAAAGCTTGTCCGGTATCCTAACTAGAAAACTGCATTCATAGTAAAGTTAGTTGAGGAACTTAAACTTGAGTACGCATGACATAGCTATTTAATCGGATATTCTTACTTCTTATGAACCACCATGGCAGAAGAATAGCCTCCCTGAGTAGTTCTTCCATCTAAATCCACACCATTGTAAGTAAAGATCCTTTGGTTGCAATACTGCTCCATGTTGGACTTGCAGCAGAAGCAATCCCCACAAGACCAAACTAAACCCCCAACTCCTACAATATCTCCAACTTTGAAATTCTTAACTTCAGCCCCGAGTTCCACAATTTCTCCAACCACTTCATGCCTTGAATTCAGACCAATAAATAAATAAATAAATAAACCAAGAATCCAACATGTTAGTAAGACTAATAATCAAAGGGAACTATGACACTTATCGTATATAAGAGGTGGCAGTATTTATATTAAAGATAGGCTGGTTAGCTTACCCTGGGACTAAAGGATAGCTGGCGGAGGCAATCTCACTCCTAATGATGTGAAGATCAGTGTGGTCTACCCCACAGTACAAAACCTTTAGCACTACATCTTCTGCTCTTGTTTGCCTGCTCATTGAACAAGTAAAAATTAGCTAACAGGGTTGAGAAATGCACTGCTCAAATTTTGACTGTCTGCAAAGGAAACAGACCTAAGATTGAAAGAATAAGGTGAAAGGTGCCCTGAAGGATCTCTGGCTGCCCAACCAATTACCCTTCTTCCCGCCATTTTCTTGGCTCCAATAACCTAGCTATACTGATTAATGAATTTGACAAGTATATATAATCAGATGTGAAGCTTATGGGAATATTAGGGTATTTATATACACAGCAGAGCAGTTCATGGTCATATATAGACTCATAGGCTGCTTCCATTATTATTATAAAAAAAAAAAAAAGAAATTACGCAATCGTCACATAAAATAATCGCAAAAGGACACAAATAATTCATTGGTCAGATGTATATTATGGCGGCTGAAAGTAAAAAATGATAAAGATGAGAAACGGTACTGTATAAAATTAATCGCACGAACTGATGAATTGTCTCTTTCATTTGTATCCCGAGTTTCTTTTTTGGTTTCCCAAACAATAAAAGGAACTAGATTTTCATGAATAACAAAACGTCATTGCTTATAGAATATAGAAGGCCGAGGTCAAAGAAGACTGGAAGTGGAGCTAGTATTATATGTTTGCGTATTTGACGTTGGTGGTGCCTTGGTGGATTTCGCATTCCGTCATCATACACGTCATGGCTCATAAGAAGGCAAACAGATTTGTGTGAAGTTCTTTACTGTTGGTAATTGACATTTTTTTGGTAGATTTCTGCTAATACTCGTCACCTGGATTCTTATTATAGACAAATCGTCTTGTCAAACAATTCACCATTATTGTATAAGTATTGCTTGACAATGGAATTTTCGTGGGAAGTTTCCAGCTCCAGGAGGTAATTAGGACTAGTTGACTCATGCTGATTCAAGTTATCAGTGCTTCTATGTAGAGATCCACAGACCACAAATGAACACCCACCTAATTAAAAGCTCTTTGAAAGTTTGGCTGAATAAGGTACTCATTTTAAGATTAACAAGTTAACCCAACCTTGGGCTTCCTTCTTCTAAGCCCAGATCAGTCTAGCGGGCTTTTCTCTTTGAAAACTGGGTGATCTTGTGATAGAGAGCTAGCAATTTTATTGTTTTTCCAGAGAGTTAACAGTACGACTGAAAGAATAAGGTGAGAACCACGTGATGGCATCAGTTGCTAGCTGGCCAACCAACAACCGTTCTTTTTCCTTGCAAATCTTCTACTCATGCTCTATTGATTTCCATATTGAATGAGTAACTGTTTGCAAAATTAATATTGAAATTGGATAAAGAAGTACGCGAAGACAAATTCTGATTAGTATTGGATACAGAGAAATACACACAGAAGATCCGTGGAATTAATGGAAAAGGATTACAAGGGCACTGAAAGAATCTTTTTGTACAGAGGGGGGAAAAAAAAAAACAATCTTTAAACCACTAGACCCGCAAAATTCTAATTGACCATTGAGACGTCAATCCTCATGTAGCAAGTAAGTTAATCAAGGATCTCCAGATCAAAAGGCATGGGTAGCTTCTCCTGATGGCTACCCAATGATACAATCTTCAGGAATGGCATGCATGAATAGCAGTAGGACATGTCTTGGGCTACATAATCCATTGGAAGCTCACACAAGCAGATATATATTGTCGGTTGGGACCAACCCTTCAATCTTCATGATATCCTTTAAAGAAGCATAATCATCATCAACAACATCAAGGCCCATGACTGTAATCGTAGCTTCTACTGATGGGCTACCCAGTGATACAATCTCTAGGAATGGCATGCATGAATGGCAATAGGACATGCCTTGAGCTACATAACCCATTGGAAGCTCACACAAGCACATATTGCAGGTTGGGACTAACACTTCTGTCTTCATGATCTCCTCAGCCGCAGAAGCATAATCATCATCAACCTCCCCCTTCTCCAATTCCAACTCCAATTCCATTTCCTGATCATCATAATCATCATCCTCGAGAGTAGTACTACTCTCTTCTTCCAATTCCAGTTCCATGCTTTCATCATCAATAACATCAAGACCCAACCGCGTATTCTTGGCTTCTCCTGATGGGCTACCCAACGACACAGGCACCACTAAGGCCATGCATGAATAGCAATATGGCATGCATTGGCTTGCAGAATCCATTGGAAGCTCGCACAAACACATATTGCAGGTTTGCACCAACACTTCCATATTGGAGATCCTCTTTGCAGCTTCTTCTTCATCTATGAAATCAACTAAAATCGCACCCTCCTGTTCGTGTACTACAGCAGAACCTCCAATGGAAGACATGATTGTTTGAAGCAAAAAGCAAGTAGCTAGGTGGATGGCTATAGTGCTTTAATTTCTCTAAAGGGAGACAGAGTTTATATATGTATGTGTAGGTCTATAACTCTTCTAGTTCTAACTATTGCTTCTAAGGCGTGATCGACCCACACATTTATACTGATTGGGGTGAGTAAATCCTTGTCGGTCCAGGGAATCCGAGTGAGGTCGGGATTGTGTTTTTCCTTTTTAGTATTTTGTTAAACCGCCTTATGTACATAAGTAAGGGTTTACGTTTTCCGCTATCGAGTCTGGCCCTGGCCAGGATTGGAGATAACTTCTCTTTTTCCTTCGCTTCACCGACTGTTTTTAAAACACAATTGTTCTTTTTAACTCCATGTATAAATCTTAGGCCGTAGATCATAGCAGTAGGCGGTTTGTTTATTTGCTGACAATGAGAATAATTATACATGTTTCTATTTATTGTTTCATTAGAAAGTAGCGATAATGGTATAATTGCAAATACACCGATTGTAAAAACAGTATGGGAACAATTATTTCATTACAAAATTTTAACACTAGGAATATTCATTAAAACAAATTGTATAAATTCACTTGTAAAATATCGGGATCATATGATTCCCCTTAAAATAAATTTTCTGATAATAGTGTCTTATAACGACCAGCTCCACAATGGAAAAACATCATATCATACAAGGCAAAGCTATGAGCGAAGGAAGGGGACAGCTATTAAGACGACTTTCAGTCCTAAGAATTTATTGAATTTAATTATTTTTATTAATTAGATACATAAGAAATTAAATATGATATTCAATTTAAAAATATTATATTGTAAAATAAATTCAACCTAAGTTACCTAATATTATGATTGAAATAAAACTATCCACTGCACAAATCATACAAAAAATGTACATTACTACCATAAATTCAAAGCTAAAATTGACAATATATTTCTAATAGAAATACTTAAAAAAAAAACATCCAGTAGTTAATATTCAAAGTGGAAATCACAATACAATATCATTAATATAAAAACTCAATTAGTATCTCATGAAAATTTTCATCACCAATATCATATCCATAACTAACCATTAGTACTACCACTAATATTGTTGTCTAAAATATAAGCATCATATTAAATGTGATCTAAAAAGCTGTATTTTTGTGTGTGTCTTCGATTTCTTCATCGTTTGAATAAAAAATTCTACCCATATTCTTGCTTGAAAGTTCACCATTTACCACGACTTATGAGATCTATTAATCATTAGAATATCTTCTAAATGTCCATAAGATTTTTCTTTGTAGGCTTATCTTTTAATTTTATATTGTACATTACAAAAACTAAACCATTGGTATTCTTTTCTTGCAAACAGTTCCTCCTCTATGTGTGAATCTTAAGAAAAAAATTAAAAGTCACCATTTAATAGAGTAATTATATAAGATGTAACTAAGCAAATCAACAGACATTTAAAGTTGGTAAAATATATTTCCTTGTTTGGGCTTTGTTCTTTTCTTTTTTCTAAATTTTATTAAAAAAAACTTGATATATTTTAAACTCATACGATTTAAAAACAGTTTACCGGTTCAACTCGTGAGTTTATCCGAGTTACTCAAATTTCGGTTATATCATGCTTTGACACTTTTTTTTCATGTACAAAATCATAAAAATTAGAAATGCAAGAGTCAGAACGTATGTTTGATAGCCTTTAGGGCCATTAAAGAGGCTCCTTTTTATTTGTTTAGCCAAATCAGACCGAACCCGGAGCTAAATGCCACATGCTCCAATAATCTGGTCATCTAAGCTTTTCTTGTAATAGGAACCTGAATACCTGATAGCTTTAAAGTATGGTTAAATGGCACAAATTGTCCTTTAACTTTGTTGATTTCAATGTTTGTATCCTTTTCTTTTTAGTTTGAAAAATTTTGTCCTCTAACTTGATGAAAGCTAAATAATATTGTCCAAATTACCTATTGAAACGCCCCGACCCGTATTTACCGTACAGGGTAAACACGTGCCGGAACTGTTCTACTACTGAAGCTGACAGTTCATACAACGTGATATACAATACTAGCAATCCTCAAATACAGCATTCGTCACCCGATCCCGGGGACCTTATTCAAGCCAATACACTCTGAATTAATCCACAACAGATATAATACAACAACAATAGCAAAAACACACTAGAAGATAAGCAGCGGAAGACTAAAATGCAGATGCAGCGGTGTATGGATCCGGGTCAGGTGGAGTAGTAAGCAGCAGCCAACGAACATCGTACCTGAACTACGATCAACCAAACCTACGGGATGAAACCCCGCAGGCGAGGGGTGAGTCCGAAGCGCTCACCGACGAAAGATAAACAAAGATATATTCAACCGTAATACTTTCGAAGTAATCACATCAATCACAACAATAAGCACAGACAATCACGACACAAGGAAAACACTATAACATTTATACCAAGACCAAAAGAATGCTTAATTATTTTCTTATTACCAATTTTATCTTCCGGGCCCCGTCACTGGACAAGCTAGGGTCGTACTTGGTTATTAACTAATTCTGGTTGCCAGGCCCCACCACAATCCGGGATCAACATCCCAATATCTCAAATCCGGGATCAACATCCCAATATCTCAAATCCGGGGTCAACACCCCAATAACTCAAATCCGGGGTCAACACCCCAACCAACAAACCCTCTGGCAAGGCACCACAGAACTAGTCTCTAACCATCTAGTCGTACCACTACTTTCCAAGTGACAAAT